>AYEL01058258.1:0-75443 GCA_000484575.1 Olivierus martensii
GGTTTTCGTATTAATGTATTTGATTGGTGACTGTCCAACTGGAGTTTGTTGATGTTAGGAACCGGTCACTGATTGGTTCCTGACTTGGTATGATGAGGGAGAGAAACTTCTCTGATCTGTGTATTATAACTGAGGCAGGCTACATGGATAGACGAAAACGTTTTTGATTAAACGGTTTTTCTTACTATTTGGCTTTTGAGTTGTGTTTTTATTAACTAAAGTAAGAAGTTTACATTAGTCATTATAATTCCTCACTTCTCTGTCTACTCATTATCTCTAGCGTCTGGGGCCTGCTTTGTTCTTTTGATTGTTCTTTTAATTTCAGTTTTGTCCTATTGTATGTATAAGTTCTTACTGTATGCTTCCACTGCTAAGTCATAATTAATTTCCCTTTGGCTATATCTTTTTTGTGTTCTTCTATCCTTTGGGACAGGATTTTAGTGGTGACTCCTAAGCATGATGCTGTATGCTGTGCCATTATTTCTTTCACTGGTTTTTATATACCCCTTGCTTTTCTATGTCTTTTAGGGGGTCTTTTTCATATCTGAATAAGCTGAAGACCGTCGGTCCCATCTGTACTGCTAATTTTTTGTTTGTCATTCTAGCTATCTTATCCACAAAATTAAACTTTTTGAGATTAGTTATTATTACAAATATTTCACCTTCATAGTATATCAGTAAATAATGCTGCTTAAACAAATACAGAAATATTAACCCCTTTAGTAGTCAAATACCAATGATAAAATATTTGATTGCTAAAAGACTTTAGTGATTAACATTTGTATTTTGCCTTCCTCAACTCTTCAGATTATATAATTAAAAATGTTTAAATGAATAAAATCCTCACTTCTCTGTCTACTCATTATCTCTAGCGTCTGGGGCCTGCTTTGTTCTTTTGATTGTTCTTTTAATTTCAGTTTTGTCCTATTGTATGTATAAGTTCTTACTGTATGCTTCCACTGCTAAGTCATAATTAATTTCCCTTTGGCTATATCTTTTTTGTGTTCTTCTATCCTTTGGGACAGGATTTTAGTGGTGACTCCTAAGCATGATGCTGTATGCTGTGCCATTATTTCTTTCACTGGTTTTTATATACCCCTTGCTTTTCTATGTCTTTTAGGGGGTCTTTTTCATATCTGAATAAGCTGAAGACCGTCGGTCCCATCTGTACTGCTAATTTTTTGTTTGTCATTCTAGCTATCTTATCCACAAAATTAAACTTTTTGAGATTAGTTATTATTACAAATATTTCACCTTCATAGTATATCAGTAAATAATGCTGCTTAAACAAATACAGAAATATTAAGCCCTTTAGTAGTCAAATACCAATGATAAAATATTTGATTGCTAAAAGACTTTAGTGATTAACGTTTGTATTTTGCCTTCAACTCTTCAGATTATATAATTAAAAATGTTTAAATGAATAAAAGAATATTAGAATTGCTCTAATAATTCAGTCAAGCAAAACATAATAGGAAAGCATAATTACTACTCTTATGTGACATATAATTAATAAAATATTTTATAACATCACATATAGCATTCATGTTATATACAATTATCAAAATTTGAAATCAATTATATATTAATTAAAGAATAATTTTTTTCTATTGTTTGGCAGAATTATTGAGAGTATTATTGTTATAGTAGAATATAAATTTCAATATTAATGGATATTAAATTTACAAAAGAATAAATTCAAATCTGATTTATGTCATCAAATATTTTTCAAAAATATATGCAATTAAATAAACAATAGAAAAAAGAAGGGGTTAGCAAGTAAATTTTAGTAGGAATTCTACTTTATTTCAAGAAGTTTGAAATGATAAAACTAAATATGTATCTAAAAATTTGTATTTATAAAATTCTTTGTTGAACAGAATGATCAAAAAAAGTATTATATATAAAAAAAGTATTATATAGTAGGAGTAAAAGGAATTTTAAATAAAGAAGCAAGTTAGAGATATCTCACTATTTAAAAATATCACAGCCATTAGTAAATTTGTTAAATGAAATAAAAAAAATTATGTTGAAATGAAGTAATGTTTATAGGCAAGTATGAAGATGAGAAAAAATAGCAATTATGTGGATGTTTTAGAGATATGAATATAAAGAAATTGTTTACTCAATAAGGATTCTTCAGATTATTTACTGCTTATTTGAAGAAAACAAGCAGTAAATAAGACAGATAGACTAAAGTATTAGTAATAGTAACCAAAAGCATTCCTCAAATAAATTTACATTAGATGTCTAAAGAGTTTATACTAACTGTTATTATTATTTAAGATTATATCAAATATGATCTTAAATCTATTATCTTAAGTGTTATTATAACAGAAAAAATATTTTTATTTAAATTTATCTACCCAAAATGTTTTCAGTCTACCTAGGTCCATCTTCAGTACTTTCAATATACATAGAATCATTATCAAATTTGTTTCTTAACAGACTCAAACAGCAATTTCAAAAATACAAATAAATATTATCAAGAATATTTTCAACAGATTTCTTTTTTTAAACAATTTGAATTGAAAATCAGAAACACCTTCTTCAAATCATAAAGCACACATTCAATCTATATCAAAAATTACACAGTAAAGCATATATAAAAAGTACAAGTATTCCCTGAATTACATATATCCATTCACATACATAAATTTTTCAAAATTTTTTTTTGTGATTTGAGTTATAGAGCATAAAAATTTATTGCATTTGCAAGATATATGTACAAGCATGTTATTTTACAACATTTAAAAGATCATATTACTTAATAATTTATATTTGGTGTATTGTTTGTTGATCTTAAGTATCATATTATTGGTATGATATGATACCATGCAGTGTTATCTAACTTTCACTCAGAAAGCAATAAGACACCATAACATGGTATAGATGCAATTACAGTAATCCACTAGCTCAGTAATTTTTGTTAAAAAATTATTTTTCTGACTTCTGCAAAATCCTTTTGTCCCAATTATTTGAAAAATTGGGGAATACCTGTATATAATATTACATAAAGTACACAAACTGTTTATATTAACTCAGTATCTAAAAAGGTGCTTTTAAGTTAGTGTAAACAGTTCTCTAAAATAATTATTAAAGGCTATTTTAAATATTAGAGATAAAAAATACAGAACTTTGATATAGATAAAAAAAAATAAATTTATAATACTGGTAATTTATAATATCAAAATCATTCCATGGATACAAAATATGTATATATTATTAATACATTGCTTATATTTTCTGTAATATTTAAAATTTGTTTAAAAAAAAAAAAAAAATTTTATACAAAAAAGCATCTAATTTTAGCATTAATAGTAGTTGGAAAATGTTCAAATAAAATTCAGATCGAAACAAATTTGATCTGAATTTTATTTGAACATTTTCAGATATAATTCACAGATAAAAGCAGTATAAAGAAAGTAACCTCATTAGAAAAAATTTTTTTATTTTTTGCACATTATTCTGTATTTTAGAATCTAACAATTTTATTTCTTTCCAAAGTTTTTCACTGTTTCTTCTGACTTAATTAATTACAACTAGCCAATTAGCAGGAATTAATATACTCAAAGAAAAATTACTTTATTAAATACAAAGTAGCACTTTCATTATTCTTATATTCCATCTTCAGATTTACACAACAAAAATAATTCTCATTGTTTGTAAAACTGAAGAGGGAATATAATTCCGAAAGCATTATTTTGTATTTAATAAAGTAATTTTTCTTTGAGTATATTAATTTCTGCTAATTGGCTAATTGTAATTAATCAATTTTATTCAATTTTAATGATATTTACTCATTTTATAAAAAATATATATATTACATTGTTTGTTCGTGTCAAATAATCACCTGGTTAATAAAAACTATAATCATCAAATTTAATCATTTATTTAAATTCCTTTTGATAATCAAACTTAAATAACTGGGGTATTCAATATTTTTTTTTTAAATTAATTATTCATATAGACAGGGCCAACTCAAGGTGCTGGCAACTCAGGCAGTTGCCCGGGGCATGCCATGTGCTTAGGGGCACCATCAAGGATCTTCCAAAAAAGAAAAAGTGAAAATAATAAAATATTTTTTCAATCTGATGTTTTTAAGATGGAAACAAAGCAAATTCCTCTCTATATATATTATAAATTAGGTTCATTAACACTAATAAATTACAGGATGTCATGCCAAATTTGTGGGTGGCATTAAGAATAATGCTTATAATATCTATTACTGTGGCCGCTAGCAAGAGAAGCTTTAGTTTACTAAAGCTTATAAAAGCATACTTACAGTCCTCCATTTCTCAAGACAGAATGAATTCTTTGGCAATTTTGTCTATAGAAAATGATACTGCAAAGAATATAAATATAGAAAGTGCCATGAAATGATTTATTGATCTAACGGCAAAAAATAAATATTTTAGATAGTATTTGGAAAGTATGAAAAATTAGCCTAACTGGGAAAAACAATATTATTATTCATTTTTTGTTAAAAACCAACCTGGGTAATAAACTCATTTCTATATTTTTAGTTTTTTCCTTGTGAAAATTTTTATAATTATACTTAAAAAGGGTGCCAAAGTTCAGCTTCCCCAGGGCAACACCAACCATAGAGCCAGCCTCAACAAAACAAGCAGTAATAATCAGGAGAAAAAATTTTATTACTTAGTAACATTTCTGATCTACTCTTGAGACCATTCTCAATTGTATTGATGAAGATAATTGCAACAGTATGTTGAAAATGTTATTGAAGTAATAAAAAATTTTCTTCTGTTTAGTGCTATTTGTTTTGTTGTCTTTGTCAATTTTGTATGAGGAAGTGCATCATGAAAAGAATAGGCATTCTAAAAAAATATTTAATATGCTGAAATTATTGCCATAGTTCCTAAACAAACCTGTAGTGGCTTTTTAGAAAACTTAATTACACAAAATCAGCATGAAGACATCATCAATATAAGAGACACTGACATAATTAAAGAGCAGTGGAAGATTTTGATCAAACATGACCTTTTATAATTTTTTATGCAATAACAAATTTTTTTATTTTTCCTATAATGTAATATTATGTTATATTTGTTTCATACTGCATAATTTTATAATCATTGTGTGTTATCACATAATGAAATTTTGAATTTGTATTGACATTCTATTTTTCTATTTAGTGATTTAAGATAAGATTATATCCAAAAGTACTTTTAATTTTAATTATTAAAGGTAAGTTTATTTTAATTTTAGTCCTAATAAATATCTTTCCTATTCATAAGCAATGGCGTAATATAAGGAAAAAAATCCTTTTTGTGTCTGGTTTTTGTAATTTTTGTGTTTATTAAGTTTATTACGATAAAGTGGAGTATAATGAGAAATATTGATTGTGGGTAAACCATAAATTTTGGGCACTTCTGACTTTTTTGACTTACAATGGTACTGTTTTGTTTGAATCTTGATGCTATAAGTGTGAGCAGTCAGAAGTAGTTAGGGTTGCCAACTGTCCTTTATTTTTAAAGGACAGTACTTTATTTGTAGTTAAAAATCCTTGTCCTTTTCTAAACAGGCAAATGTCCTTTATTTTATTTATCTTCTATAAATTAAATATGTACATAAAAAATTGTTCTAATATGCAAATAGAATACTGTAAATTTAAATATCTGTTTCATGCTTTAAAATTACAGTGAATAATTTAACATTTTAAAATTTCCACTTAATTTTATTGTCATTTCACCATGCATTTCACACTCACAGATGTGTTTCCATCTATGAATATAAAGTTCAATTTAGTTACCATGGTTAAACATTAAATGACCTCATCTAGAACTTTCTTTTAACACATTTCTTTTATTTACATATTTAAATTGAATTGTTTGTACAAACAAAACAATTGTATTTAAGAACATTAAATTTTTACAAAATACTTTTATTTTCTAAAAATAAAAGCAAAATGATTAATATTAAAATACACTTTGTTTTTTATTTGTATATAAATGTATATATTATTTTTAAAATAAAAAATTATAGATTTTGAGCAGAGGTGTCCTTTATTAGAGTTTTACAGAATACCCTAGAAGTACAGTGGGAGAAAAAAGTATTTGAACAATGCAAAATTATGCAAAAATTTTATTGCAAATAGTGGAAAATAAATTAAATTTATACATAATAACAAGTTTGCATTAGCCTATGTGATAAATAAATAATAACTGCCGTACAGTCTTGACAACGCCGAAAAAATGTCAGTATGCAAATTTCTAAGGGGATAAAAGTATTTGAACAACTCAAGTTTTTTTGTATTTGTTTATTAGCAGAATATGACAGTAAAAGATAACAAAACAAATTTTTTTTCACAAGTTTTATTTTAAATAAAGAAATCAGGTAATAAACTCATTGTTCATCATCTAAATTAATAACTTACCAGGAATTGTGTCTCATACCATCATCAAACCAACCGCCAAATCAAAACCAAAATAGCGAATCGAAAGCGGAAGTTGAGTGCCACTTTTCTGTCGCTCAATCACATCCATTTTTTGCTGTAGCGTAATCACTGACCTCTTCTTTTTTTTGTTTCCTGTTTTATCGTCAAAAGTGTTCTTCCTTTTATCCATTTCGATACTTTTTAAGAGAGAGAATTCTGTACTATACTGTATGTACACTATAACAAAGCTAAATAATAGTACTGTAATGTTAAACAGTTAACGGCAAAAAGTATCTTTTTGCCATCTTTCTGATGTTTCACCCCTTCAAAGCCAAGTGACTGTTCTTGGACTGCCCCTCGTCCAGTTTTACAAACTGAAAATTAACGGTAATTTGTTAATTGACATCATAAAAGGAGGCAGAGCTTTGTTAGTAAGACTGGTCAATGCTTAAAACTTGCATTAATCGAATATTTGCTCGTACTAACTGAAAAACGGTATCAATTTTGTGAGTCGTACTAATCGAAATCACATTATTCGAACTCACACTAATCGAGACCTACCTGTATACTATATATGAAATTGTAAAAATTATTGTTCAAATCAAATTTGGATGAACTGGCAGTAAAAGGAAGTCTTTAAGAGATCAAAAGTTTGTGTCAAATACCAATCAATGCAGTGGGCAAGACCCGGCAATATGGGGAAAAGGCTAATGGCCAATAAAACACACAATTTAAAATTTAAAATTTTATTTATTATTGGCCATTATAAGCTAAATATTTATTTCTATTAAAATTATAGTTAATAAAACAAATATGTAAAAATTTACAGAAAGAACTAAAATTGTCAACTTTGTGAAGCTATCCTTTATTTTTTATATATCACTTGCAAATTATACTCAGCATTGCCTGTGCACAGTTTCAAAAAATATACAGTACTCTCTCTCTCTTATCCATCTCATTTTAACTGACAAAATATTTTTCCAATTTTTTTTTTTTTTTTACTTTTGGATATCGTTCTCATTTTAACTGACAAAATATTTTTCCAATTTTTTTTTTTTGTTACTTTTGGCAGTGGCCATTTTTAAATATAAATAGGAGAGCCTAAGATAGGTAGCCAATATTCCCATGGTGGACTCAACTGGAGTTGGAGGAATGCTGTTCATCCAGCTAGAGACATGAATCAGCCATGGATATATAACATTTGGAATAAATTGACTGATTACAGTTGTGTCACGTTGATGTGATGATGAAGTCATTGTGACATCACACAGCCATAGATTTTAATGTTGTCATCCATTGTGATGACAGCATATAATTCATTATAGCATTTCAAATCCTTTGGCTTTTCATGGTAATTTTACAACTATTGATTTTTACAAGTTGATTTAGCCAGCATATAATATTGTGATGATGTCTTTCACTGTTATGTCACCAATGACATCACATGAGTGCTGCTTTGACATCAACCCTAATTCAAACATGACTATGAAGGATTTGAATGAAGGCATTTTCATTGTTACTCCAAAATGCCCAATCCTTGGAGTGATCTCAAGCCAAGGTAACCTATGTTTCCTGTGGGGTCATGGGGAGTCCCTAAACTAAATTTGGTCCCAAGGGGTCAAATGGTGTGATAGCCTTTATAGAACAACAGACAAATGTATTTTATAAAAAACAAAAATAACAGTCATTTAGACAGGAATAAGAAAATTATAAACTTAATTGAATAAAGTTTAATGAAAAACATATTTTATATATATATAGATTTGGAATCCATTGGTTTTGTGTATCCAGTTTTAATGCTAATTTAACCAGCATAGATATCATGATGACATCACGCATTGTCATATCATTACAACATCGTAAATTAGTGTTTCCCAAAGTGGTCTATATCGACCCCCAGGGGTCTACGATGACCTGCAAGGGGTCCATGTCAATGAATAAAAAACATTTGAAGTTGATGAATTTGCAAAAATTCAATATTAGCTAAGCAGGGGACCCAAACCCGAAAAACATGGCAAGTGGTATACGAGAACAAAAAAGTTTGGGGACCACTGTCGTAAATTATCAGTTTTTTGCGAAAGTCCTCCATTGTCATGATGTCTAACTTTTTGTAATTTTAATATGTTGCCACACAATATTTAATATGTATTCTTGAAACTAAGCTCTGTCATAAATCAAGGACTACATGTAACTATATAATAACCTTATTTTTATATATAAGGTAATTCAAAAATGATTGATTTAAAGTGCAAATAATTTTGATAATTTTTAATAATAATAAAAATATCTGATTGTACACAAACAAATGGGATTTATTCAACAATTTACATTCAATATAAACAACAGCAGCAGAGATGCTCTTCAATTCTGTGAACAGAATCTCTGATAATATTTACATTAACTACTATATTCTGTATGATGGATTCCTTTAATTGCTGAATTGAATAAGATTAGCTTACTGCATTACATATAATTGATTTTATTAAAAAATATATAATAATAAATATCTGACTTTTTATGTATTTTAGAATAGCTTATGCAGCATTAAATTAGCCAGCATTGTACTGTGCCAATAATCTAAATATTTGAAGAAACTACTATGATATTGATGTTTCAGCTTGTATTAACATTAATCAAATTTTCAAAAGTTGGATTGTAAAAAAAAATTTTTAATGGTGTTTACATTTAGGTAAAGGCCAATAGAATATTAAATTTAATTATATTATTATATAAAGTAACTTTTTTATTAATTTTTTTATAATAACTAATTTTTTGTTTGTTCAGCACTCCTTGTCATAATTCTGGTATGCTTATTTTAATTCTTTGTATTAATATATTGCTAATTTTTCAAAATATTTATTCATATCAAGTATATTTTGTCTTCCAGCCAATTCAATTACTTCATTTCAATATGGAGGTATCAAAACCTGGAAAACTACCAATTGGAAGAACAGAAATTCCATTTGAAATACCTCTCAAGCCAAAGCCAAATAAAACTCTCTATGAAACTTATCACGGTGTATTTATTAGTATTCAGGTAATTGCATATTTTTGGAAAATAATTTTAAAATATATTATTTTTATATTTTTCAAAATATGTTATCTTTATTATAAAGAATAAACAGTATTTATTCAATATTACTGTATTTCTTTTAAAAATTTGTTAAATTTTCTGAGTTCTGTAATTGGGGAATCTAACTTCCATTTATAATATTGTGCCAAGGAAAAATCATGCTATGAGTTATGAGTAAAGATTTTTAACTTATTTTCATTTTATGCCAAGGAGTCTCAAAAATTGTTTTTAATTACAGTGAACCAAACTGAATAAAAAATATAATTTTCAAAGTAATTTCTAAGTTTACATATATCAGCACACCTTATATCAATAAAGAGTGAAGAAAAACGTCTTTGTAAAGTTTTGTGTACTGACAGGAGGTATCAAAAAAGTCGAAAATGTCAATGAACATACAGTTTAAATGGCATCGTTTTCAAGTTAGGATGTTTTAAAACCTATCAGTTCATAATCAAGATAGATGCAATGCATGTCAATGGCATTTTCTGTGCTCTATTGTAATTGGCTAATTTTAAAGAATTCTAACTCAAAAATGATGCTATTTGAATCATATGTTCATTGACATTTTCAATTTGTTTTGATGACCCCTATCAGCATACAAAACTTTATTATGAAGTTTTTCTTCTCTTCTGTATATTTAAGCATTGTCCTTAACTATATCTCAAAATAGTTTAAACAGAATTTCATCATATTTATTGTTGAAAGTAGAAATCTTCAGTATTTAATTTAATCAGAAATGAAACACTTGCTTAAGAGATAAGTAATATCTAAGGTTTTTTTATTCAGAATATTCATAGCTTATATAAAAATTATATAGGCTCTATATATACTAAAATGAGCAAAATAATAACAATATCAAAATTGCATAATGGCTGTTGTATTTTATTCTATGTTATCACTAGAAGCATATGCACATTTTGCAGATTTATTTTAATTACCCACATTTAATTAAATAAAAGCATGTTAAAGTAATCAACTAATATCCTGTCTGATACTTCTACAAAATTTTTACTAATATTCAATATAATTAAAACAATTAAACTTCTTATAACATTATTGATATTTATGACATTTCTAATTTGGCAAATCCATAAAAATTTTCATCTAAACATGAATTATTATAACAGTTTATTGCATACAAATGATACATAACAAATGTGTCTGTTTAAGATATATTTCTTTATTAGAGGTTAGGTTAGGTTAATTAGATTATACCGCCATATCCTCATGGGATATACTATATCTGGCGGCGACCACTTGTAGAGCCCATCACAGGCTGGCCAACACCCGTGATGGGGTCAACCGGATGGTTGAAGGATGGGGTTCAACAGGCCGGGCCAGGACCCCTCCTGAAAAACTGGAGGTGTGGGACCCGGATTTGAACCCGGATCCTCCAGGGTGGTAAGCCAAAGCTTTACCACGCGGCCATCCGGCCAATTTCTTTATTAGAGAGATTTCTCACTGATTAGACTGGTGATGGCAGAAGTTGTTTATTTCTTCTTGAGAATGACATTGACATGTTTTGTTTTTCTTGAAATTAGGAGGACTGTTAGTTTTATCCCAATAATGGAAAAAATGAAGCATATCAGTGTCATTCTCAAGAAGAAATAAACATCTTCTGCTGCCACCAATCTAATCAGTGAGAAAACTATCCAATAAAGCAGTGATTCTCAACCTTTTCTCTGTTCAGGAACACATTATAATATTTTAAAATTTGGCGGCACACCTAAATATTTTAAATAATTATTTAGATTTAACAATGAATTTTTATTGACAGATTATTATATTTATTCTTATTTATTACATTCAGTACACGGGATCATGAAATGGCGGCCCTTATTAAGTTATAGCACCACCTGCGGATTTTGTCTTTTTAGAGAAACTATAATTTTAATTTAATTTTTATTCCTTAATTTTTTAAATTATGAATAACAACAAAAAATTTTGGCTGTCACAAAAATTCGAGGGTTAGATTTTTCTAATGAAACCCTATTTATAGGAATCGGTACAGTGTTCCACTGCAAAAGGGATAGCTAGCCAACTGCGTTTCACTATTAGTATATATGATTTATATAATTACATACATACAATTCATTCTTAATTTTTTGCGGCACACCATCAAAGGTTTGATGGTTGAGAATCACTGTCTTAATTCATGTAGCAAACTGCTGGGCTGAATATTTGCAAAATACATTAATCAGAAGAAAAATTAACATTGCCAGCAGGCAAATATATTTTTTTATTAATATTAATACAGTTCTTATAAATATACTGTATATAATCCAAATATTGTTAAGAAGCCAAATTATATAGATTAAATAATCCCCTAGTTAGATTGAATTATGATTTGTTATCTGGTTTGAACCAAGTCTGTCTGCCCAAATTTGCCATTGAGAGCCTATAGCGCTCAAGTTATTTGGAAGTGTATTCATTTATTAATTCATTATATACAGGGTGGAAGAAAAGTGTATATAATGAATTAATAAATCCGTCTGCCCGAATTTGCCAATGAGAGCCTATAGCGCTCAAGTTATTTGGAAGTGTACTCATTTATTAATTCATTATATACAGGGTGGAAGAAAAGTGTATATAATGAATTAATAAATGAGTTACAAAAAAAATACAAACTTCAGTAATACTTATTATCCTTTTATTAGTTATAAAAGCCCATTCAGGAGCACTGATATCAGTGTAAATCCAATAATTTCTACAAATACTTACATTATATACATCCCAAAATTTGAAATCTGCCAATATCTTAATAGTCTAACTGATTAAGGTGCTGGGATAGTAATCTGATGTTCCTGGTTCGATTCCAAACCAAGGCAAATTTTTAATTTCAAGAAAGTAGTAAAAATTATATTTCAATTATTAAATGCAGATGGTGCCACCTTAGCCTAAATTTAAAATTTAATTATTAAACCAATAGATGTTTGTAGGATAGCATAATTAATAAATTATCGTTAATTTGACAATTAATTCAAAAAGAAATCACTAGAGATAGGCTATAAAAATAAGTCACTATCGATTGATGGCCAGTAGAGACCAAAGACAACAAGCCTTGCCAAGTAGAGAGTGCCATGTAAAAATACATTTATGGCTCTCAAATAATTTTTAAATTGTTGTGAGGAATAGGTCTGGCTCTTTGCTAATGAATATAAAAGCCTAAAAACATATTTACATTTATGATGTGCATATGCTTTAAAATATGGCCATCTAGCCAAAATATTTTAGACCTAATGTTATTGGGCTTAAATTTATTATTCATTTAGCATATATCATTTTAGAGGATTAATGTTCAATTCTAGGTGTCACACTTTCAGTTTTTCAGGATGGCTTGGGGCCTGACTTATTTATGTGTTAGTTTATATTTTATATAGTTATTCCAAGTATTATTTTTCTGATAAAAAATAAAAACATGAATTATAATTGAGATATGCCATATTAGTGAAGCATTGTAACACAAATTATACCTATAGTTTTGTTTTTGTTAAAGTTATAAATAATAATAGTTATTAAATTTTGGTAAACAGTTAAATTTAAACATGTTAAGAATGCTTATGAATTTTGTATTTTATATTAACTTGTTTAACTATAATTTGTGAATGTAACTGAAGAGGGCTCATAAAGAACCAAAATTGCTTTTACTAAGTAAATATTAAAATGTATCAATATGAAATATGCTTTAGGGCTGTTGTTCTATAGTTTTCCCATCATGCATAGTAAAGGTTTAATCATATTTTGGGTGAAATGTAAAAATTAAAATTAGAAACACATACAAACACCCAAAAAAAAACACAAAAGCAAATGCACACAAATAAATAAATTTAAAATCATGAGAAAAAGTTCACAAAAATAAATAAATTGTGATAAATTTCTGGCATATTATATGGTTGTATGTACAACTTCAAAACTTTTTCTGGTGCAGAAATATCTGGTGCAATTGGTTCTGATCATTAATATCAATATTTTAACGTAGTAAAAAAAATTATAATAATAATAATAATAATAATAATACAAACTCATATTATATTTAGCAATTAGAAACAAATGAAAAATCAGAAACAAGTGAAGAAGAACAAGAAGAAGAAAAAGATGATGATGAAGAAGGAGATAAAGATGAAGAAGAACTTTATGATGAAGAAGAACAAGAAGAGGTATGATATATAGTTATACTTCATGAATATTTATATTAAGATTTGAAACTCAAATAATTTTTGTGGGGCCAAGAATAGTCTGGATTAGTATTGAACATCAATGTTCAATGTTTTTTCTGTTTATTTAGTAGAATTGACGTTTGGATTAAGTAAAATTACGTAATATTTTTTTAATGGAATTTTTTTATAATTGGTCAAGATTTTATTTAATTTTTTAGTTTTGCATTAGGAAACAATCCATCTGGAAATATTGATTTAGTGTTTATATTTGCCACGTGAGACACTTTATTATCGTCATATAATTAATATTCGAAATGATTAGGTGTTTTTAATTTCAAAGTATTTATACCTTTGTAGTTCAATAAGTATGCCTCCAAAAACCTTACAATGGCAACATTTTGCTAAAAATAAATCTAATTCTACAACTTGCATATATTATTCAAAAGAATTGAAAACTAGTGGTAATACCACAAATTAAAGTGTCATCTTGAAAACAAACATCCACAAGTTCTTGGAAGTTCAGAAAGACTTTCAGAAGGAAGAAAAATGTTATTAAGACACTGATGAAGCATCATCGTCACAATCTCTCCCAGGAAAACAAAGGTGAAAATTTTCTAAGACGTTTAGGAACATTGAGGAATTCAAATCAAGTGAATCAGTAGAAAATAAGGTAAATCAAGCTCTTATATTTATGATGTATAAAGACAATAAACCATTGAGAATTTGGATCATGAAGGTTTTCAACATCTTGTAAAGAAAATAGCATCTTCATACAAAATTCCCTCTCAAAACTATGATTAAAAGATTAATTTCCGATAAATACAGTAATATAGTATCCACAGTCAAACAACAGCTCAAACAGAAATTTTGCTTATTAACGACTGATTTATAGACAGACATCCAGAAGAGGAGTTACATTAAGTTGACTGTCCACTTTATAGATGAGGAAAATAAACTACGAAATGTAGCATTGAATGTTTTATATTGGAAGAACAGTATACTAGCAAGTATCTAGCTAATAAACTTAAAGCAGTTGATAAAATACTGGAAATAGATGATGAATATGTCAATTCAGCAGTTACTGACAATGCACAAAAATAACATTGATGTTTTTTGGACCATTGTTTTCTAACATCTATGTTACCTTTTGATGGTTTTATCTATGTTCAACACTAGTCTGGATGGCTGATAAATTGAACTTCAGTCAGGATCTGACACCAGGAGCAATTTGATTCATGACACTCCAGCACAAAGATGATTTAGTGTGGGCAAGTGATTCCAGAGTCCAGACCAATAGGAGTGGCATGAAGAACCACTTGGCATAGAAGAGAGAGTTAAGATAAACTATAGTATTTTTTTAATTAATAAAGATTATACATTATGAATGTAAAAAATATTGATTCTAAGTAGGAAAGAGATCCGGTCTATAATTTGAGTTTCAAATCTAATTCTATGTCCTTATTTAATTTTGAATTAGGATACAATGTCTTCAACCATTCACCTTGTAAGAACAAACGGATACACCTCAACGAATCTTAACTTTTGTGTATTCAGATGTTCATCCTCTTCTTGATGGGAATTCTTTGGATTGTTCTCCGAAAGGAAAAGGGGGGAAAAGTGTCACTCTATCAGGGAGCTTTTATGGAGGAGTGAATCTTAAAATAATAAAGAAAAAAATCTTAAATTCTAAATTGTCATTTCAGGTCCCTTCCATCTCATCTGATGAGTAACTAAAAAGATGGGATTTTTTTGGGATTAGTCTAAACCTTCCTTTGGACTTTATTCTCCCATTTTTGTTGTTGTTCTGTATCTTCCTGCTCTTCCCCAGGGTGTCTGTAGACCACCAAAAACACGAACTCTCGAATTGCATGAGTCATTGGAGAGTATAAGGCAGGAACTTGTCTGATCAAAGTTGATTGGACTGGAGTTAGAACTCTCTCAGTTAGAACCTTATGGCTCATAATTATGAACGTGTGTGTAATTTATTGGATTTCCCAATGTTTCACTATACAAATTATTAATATTAGTTACAAATTCATACAATATTTTATATACATTTTCATAAGAAAGAGATGATAAAACATAGGAAAAAATTATATATATTAATATATAATATGTAAAAAGATGATGAGTCACAAAAGATTTTACATTTATAACAGTGTGTGAGTGGTGATTAGTTAGCAACTAGTCAGGCCTTACAAGTTACTAAATAGATTATTGTAAAATTTTCTGTTATATTAAACTTTATTTTTTTTTTACTATATTTCCAAAGAATATCTAATTAAAATAAAATAGATAACAAAATAAACAGCAGTAAGTAGAAGAAAAATTTTTAATAATAATTTTTCTTTTGATTAGTTCTGTTTATTTTGCCATTTGCATTAATTTTTTATCAAGAAGTGCATCATGAATTCTTGCAGTCATATTTTGGAAAACATATATGGGTAGTCTTCAACTTACATTGGGGTTATGTTTTGATAACTCCATCATAATTTGAAAATGACCTGTAATGATAATAATTTTAGTAGTAGTAATAAATGTTAGAATACTGAATCCTTCAAGATGGGATCAAATCCTGATGATTATACCTAGTCCCTAAGATTATAAAATCCAGAATTGAATCTGAGCTCCAAGGTGTAAAATCATCTAGAATTGAACCTGGATCCCCAAGGCAGTAAGCAATTGCTTTACTACATTTTTAATAAAACAAAAAGTATTTCTAGCCAATATGCTATGAAAATAGTTGTTTGGAATATTATAAGGGCAATTGTAATATGGGAATATCATAAGTCGTAGATTACTCGTATAATAGAATTCATTCTTTACTTTCTGGTTTAAATTGATATAGAAAAATCCACAAATAGCACTTATCAGGAGGAAATTTTTATTACCAAAATGTTTTTGATCTACTCGTGAGATGATCTTCACTTGTACTACTAAAATATAAAAAAGATGAGTGTTACAGTGGCAGGATAAAATGACAGTTGTTCATCATTGGATCTTAAGATAAATAAACAGACTGCACATGATGAAGATAAAAGAATTTATACAAATGGAAACTGTGATGAACAATAAAAATTGAATTTTAAAAATGTTAGAGTATCATTTAGATATGCAATACCAGAAAAAACATTTTATGTTATGAAGCAGTGTTATAAATGGGCAGCTTGTACATAAGCATTGCAGAACTGCAGCACCCCTAAATAAATTAATAAATATATATATGTATTTGCTTGTAATATTTAATTTTATCATCAACAATCCTACACAATTCTCTTATTTTGTATAAAAAATAATAAAAATCCATCTTGCAGCACTTAGGAAGGCAAAGGATGTTAGTGGCACTGTGTTTATTACAGTACCATATTGCTACTCATGCAAGCCAAACACCCTTGGCACAAGCATATGCACATCATAGTGACATTCAAGCTATTAGCGCAATGCGGCATTATCTGTTGTGCAGTTCCACTGTTGTTTATATACAGATTGCACTAGTAGTAGCTTGTTCATAGTGCTTATCGTGTTTACTCTGTCTTTCTAAATATTTGGACATTACAATTAAAGACATCATTTGTATTGCTACACACTACAACATTTTGTTATAGTTTTTCTAAAATAAAAACTATAACAAAAAAAGTTTTTTTTTATTATTAGGGTTAATGACAATTATCGATAATAAGCAATATTTTTCATGAAACAAAACAAGAATATATTTTGGTATAATTCAAAATTACTTAAAAATAAACTATATAATTTTATTGATGATAAACATTTTTTCATGCTTAACTTTTTTATAATTTTACCATAATTTTGATATTTTATCCAAACACTTATACATACACACTGTAAATACAATATATATTTCAAAAGTTACAGTGCCTCCACGATTTCAAACCATGAGCTGCCGCTGGTTATAAATGAACAAAAAATTACAATAAAAAAATAGCAACAGTATGAAAATAAAAATAATTATATATAATATTAATATACAGCTAGTCCTTGACCTTTCTGTAAATTACCTGTATATGTAATTTAACTTGTAGTACTGTACTAGTAATAACCTGTTTTTTACCTGTAGTATTCAAGAATTTGGTTCCAAAAATTTCAAACTGTGCCATAAGTCTGAAATGTCCAAAATTTATACATTTTTTTTTTCCACTAATGTTTAGTAGGACATTATATGTCCTTTAGAGCAGTGCTTTTCAAAATGGAAGGCCACAAACAGATACTTGTCTGCAATATGCCAATAAAAAAAGAAAATATGTTTTCAGAATTTATATATTGTCCAGAATACTAGGATTAAAAATCCCAAGTAATTAGGATTTTATCCTAGTATTTTGGATTAATAAGTGAAAGAAATCCTTAAATTTAATCTATTTAATAATATAATCATAAGTTTGTATATGTTAATTTTGAAGTGAATAATAATGAGGCTGCCTCAAAATACTAAAAAGCTCTGACTATAGAATGTGGTATAACTTTTCAAAAATTTGCTATATATAATTTTATCACTGATGATGATGATAAAATATTTTATATTCAATATTTAATCAATTTATTATTATAAAGCGGCAAAAAGGATTCCTGTTATTAAAATACTTTATATTCAATATTTAATCAATTTATTATTATAAAGCGGCAAAAAGGATTCCTGTTATTTAATATACAGAAAATACTTCACTTGTTTTTGTAGTTAGCATAATTTTGAAATAAGTACAGTAATTATATCTTTTCAGAAACAGAATATCAGTTAGTGTTACTTTTTCCTTCTATTCATAATACATTGTATTATCTTAACAGCAAAATGATAATAGTAATATAATAGCTATAGATCTCGATGACTGTTCACATGTTATTACATACAATTAACTAACATAAAAACTGATAGTTGAAAGATATGCATTCGATAACTGACTGACATACTTTTCAACTAAATTCAGTTCTAATAAATAATAGAAAAATTATTAACTTGGACTAAATGAAATTTTAAATTATTGAAACTTTATTTTATCATATTTATTTGGATAATTTTGTTTCCTTTTTAATTTTTTTCCATTTTAGAATGGAATGAAAGGGGATTAAATTAGATTTTTCTGTCCATCAGTCAGCACAATAACTCAGATAAATATTACTGAATTTGAATAAAATTCAATTAGTTGTTATGATCCATTAGAGAACCAATTCTGTTAAAAATTATTCAGATGGGATTAGTTTTACTGATGTAACAGAAAGATATTCATATATTTTGAGGCAATATTTTGCGTAAATGAAATTTGCATATTTGAATCCTCTAGGGAACCAGCTGTATTATTAAAAATGATTAATATTAGATTATAGTTATTTGGATGGCTGTTTGACCAAAACAATGTTATACATTATTTGATTTAAATGAAATTCACATATATTTAATCTTCTAGTAGCTTCCAGTAATGTATTAAAAACAATTGGTTTATTATTACTGATGTAATAAATACAGTAAGACCCCGTTTAATGCAGGGGATACTTCCAAGGAAACAAAGCGCTAAATGAAACAGCGTTAAACGAGGTCATTTTAACATGTAAATACTGAGGATAGGTGAAACAGGTCAGTGAATAAAAAATATATATATAGCATTATTTTATTTTGTAGCATGTACATATTACATTACTATAAACATTTGAGTTCTGCTGCTTCTACTAATACAAGAAATCACAACAGCACTTGAAGCAGGATAAATAAACTAATTTATTATTAGATATATATAATATGCACTATATATACTAATAATACAATCGCTTTCCGGAAACGCTTTTGGCCTATTATGGCCCTCCTCAGCCGGTAATCTCAAGTGAGTCACTCGCTTGAGATTACCGGCTAAGGATTATAATTTATATTACTGGCTAAGGAGGGCCATAATAGGCCGAAACATTTCCAGAAAGCGATTGTATTATTAGTATATGTAGTGCATATTATATATAATAAAATTAGTTTTTATCCTGGTTCAAGTACTTGTGATTTCTTTTGTCAGTAGAAGCAGCGGAACTCAGTTGTTTATACTTGTTGTGATTTCTTATAGTTGTAAGTCTTTTACTAATTTAAAATAAGCTTTCTTGTATATTACATTAATTATAGACATTTTTTTTATTGCTGATATTGATTTGTATTCATAAATCATTCGTGAAAAATTCTTAAAATTAGAAAATAAAAAGTTTTAAGAACAAAAAGCAGTAATCATATAAACAACGAAAAAATATTGATGAAAGAAAAACGTTCTAACTTCAAGGAACTACAGTTTAAAGTGGCAGCATTCAGATTAAAACTAAAATGGGATAATTGCTATTTTTATTACTGTAAAATAACATTGATGACCGATCATATGAATTCTGATTGCAGCAGACTTTCGTATCCACTGCACTGTGAGACAGCATAGGCATATCAATGCAATAAATTCCTGCGATTTCAGATTTATGTAAGAATAACGATTTGAAAAACTATGCCAAAGTGAATCAATAAAAATATAGAATTCAAAATAAACTGCACTATATCGAAAAAGCATTAAGCAGATTCTTATTCTATCCCAATAAAATTTCAAAAAATTGTAAACTTGAATAATGGAAAGGATCGCATTACCAAAAATAAGATACAAAATTAGTTAAAATCAATAGATTGATTAACTGGAATTTACAGGGGAATACTTGAATTTGAAAAAGTAATTTTTCGAAGTGATGCTATAATTTGTGAACATAAAAAAAAAAGATTGTGTTCATAATTATTATTATTTTAAAACTAATATATATAGTTTTTTTTGTATATACAGTTTTCAACAAATTACTTTATAGCTAATTATTGATATATATATTTATGAATAAAATGAAGCTATAATTATGGAATCAAGGTTAATGCTTATAACTATTAGGTATATTGTGTTAAGGGTAAAAATATTTATTTTGTTTAATAAAATTTAGCTTGTCATTTAATCATGTCTGAGTGTTTATTTGATGAAAGATGTCTTCAGTTAATTCAAATTTTATATTGAAATTTTAAATTAACAGTACTACTTAGATCAGATCAAATCAATTTTAGATATGTCTGAAACTTATTGATCAAGAATACAAAGTTCTCTCATTGTGATTAATTAAATAAAAAATCTCAAAATAAATGGCAAAAATAAATGCCAGATTTTAGAAATAGTATGTTCTGTTTATTCTTGATCAATAAGTTTCAAAGTTCTCTCATTGTGATTAATTAAATAAAAATCTCAAAATAAATGGCAAAAATAAATGCCAGATTTTAGAAATAGTATGTTCTGTTACATATTGTCACAAAAAACCATAGTTAACAAAAAATTTTAAGCACAAAAATATTTTGGTTGACATCTTATCCTAAATAAATAGCTTCTTTATATGAAAAGGAACCTAAAACTTTATTTTTAATATGTATATATTAAGTGTCTGATAGTTTTAGTAGATTAAAAATGGACACTATTGTTATACAGGGTGTCCATAAGAGAATGTCCCAGTTTCAATGGTATATTATGACAGTTTAATTTAGACTATTTACAACAAATCATACATCAAATTGAAGGTAAATTAACCTAGTTTTTCTTACAAATGTTCAATATGTGCATCTTTAGTTATACGGCACACATCCAACCTATAGTCCAATTCTTCCCACACTTTGGTTAACAAGTCTGGAGTAATGGAAGCAATATCCTCTTCAATTCTGTGTCTCAACTCTGGCAAATCATTAGGTAGAGGCAGAACATAGACACGATCTTTTACAAAGATGATGGAAGCAATAATGCATTTAGCCCTATGGCTAAATCCACTGGCACAGATTGAAGCCTTCTTCAATGAGATTTGTTAATTCTTGTGAATATTCTCTAAAAAAAGAAAATTCCTCTGACAAATATCGAAAACTGAGCGTTTTTAACACATTTTGTGCCTTCCTCAGCTAGTACTAAAAGCTAATTTTATAATAGTGGCTGAGGAAGATACCAAATGTGTTGAAAACGTTTCTGAATAAAGTTTTCGACTGCTAAAGGGCTTAACCCTCTTCAATTCTGTGTCTCAACTCTGGCATATCATTAGGTAGTGGCAGAACATAGACACAATCTTTTACAAATCCCCAAAGGAAAAAATCGTATGGCGTTAGGTCAGGTGAACATGGAGGCCAGCGAAAAAGAGCTCTGTCGTCTCGACCATAGTAATGGAAGCAATATCCTCTTCAATTCTGTGTCTCAACTCTGGCAAATCATTAGGTAGAGGCAGAACATAGACACGATCTTTTACAAATCCCCAAAGGAAAAAATCGCATGGCGTTAGGTCAGGTGAAAATGGAGGCCAGCGAAAAAGAGCTCTGTCGTCTCGACCATTATGACCAATCCAATGGTCAGGGACTTCAACATTCAACCATTCTCGTTCAAAGAGATTCCAATGGGGAGGGGCCCCATCTTGTTGCCAAATAAAGTTTACAAGTTCACTCTCTACTAATTGGGGAAAGAGCCATTCTTGTAACATATCCAGATAAACCACCCATTATGCTGGTCAGGGACTTCAACATTCAACCCTTCTCGTACAAAGAGATTCCAATGGGGAGGGGCCCCCATCTTGTTGCCAAATAAAGTTTACAAGTTCACCCTCTACTAATTGGGGAAAGAGCCATTCTTGTAACATATCCAGATAAACCACCCATTATGGTAGCTTCAGTGAAACAAAATGGTCTGTACACTTCACATTGGGAGACAGTGCAGAAAAACATTTAATTTTGGGGAATCTCTTTGGTGTTTTAAAACTGTTTAAGTTACTCTGACGTTGGGAGACAGCACAGAAAAACATTTAATTTTGGGGAATCTCTTTGGTGTTTTAAAACTGTTTAAGTTACTCTTTAATTGTGACCTTGAACCAACACTCTACAATGTTTACACTTGATATTATTAAAATTTATAACTGGGACATTCTTTTATGGACACCCTGTAATTGCCTAAGATTATCTCTATATCCAAATAATTTCAAAATATTTATAATTCATATTTTATTATTATTTTAAGATAAATTAAAAATGTTAATTTTTGCTTTTAGGGTACAGATTACATTGTCAATTATTTCGATAATGGAGAAGAATATCTGGATGATGATGATAATCTGGATGATGGACCCATTTATTAAAAATACAAAATGTTTTATTTGTATATAGATATTTTTGTAAAGTGAAATACAAAATTAAATCTTGTATATTTTATTTTGTCATTTTTTCATTTGTGTAATTTTTGTAGTTATCAGAAACATTAGAATTTTGCTAAAAACATGCCAAATAGTTTAATTTTTATATACACTTTATAATACAATTAACTTTTAAGTAGAAATTCTGTACAGTATATTGATATGGTCCCTTTGACAATTTTTTTACAACTATACATGATTATTTTTAAAACAATTCTTTTAAATGTTTATACATCATATTTTTACAGAGTTCAATTATAAAAAAAATTTTTTTTTATATCTTACAGTAAATGTGTCTTTCATTCATCTTCAATTAATGTCGTCACTATGCAGTTATCAGAAATCAGGCATAGTAACGGATAACTAATATAAAACACATTTAAATGGTATCGATATTTAGTATATATACATAATAATTTATAAAATTTAAAAAAATAAATCTGATAAATAGTTTTTATAAATTCAATAACACAAATATCAATCAAAATGTAATATTAAAAATAATGTATTCAGGTTTGAATTTATAATCTGTTTTTCTAAACTATATAATTTTAACATATTTTATGAATTTAATTAAATTTATGATAAATTAATTAAATTTACTTTTTTCTAAAAATTAAATTTTTTTCTTAATTTTAAACATTACATTATTATTAAAATTACAATTTAATTCAGAATTATTATACTAGGGGTTAATTTGGCTTGGAGTATTTGGTTTAATGTTGTTCCCCTAGTTAACTTCAAATTAGAGTACATTATAATACCAAAATTTCTAAAATGCGCTGTATTTTTAATCGTAATACAAATTCGGCAAATTATAGAACTTAATTTTTACTATATTCGGCTTGGGCACACTTCAAAGTAAACAATTTTATAGCTCGTATCTAATACTCCAATTCATAAAAAAAAAATGTCATCACACCATTTAATTGACTGACTAAATAGTGGATAATGATGATGCAGTGCAACGAGTTTATATAATGTTTGCAGTGGAAAATTCTCATTTTGCAGTAATTTATAAAATATGTTTGACAATATTATATATCAAAATTTCTTCAGAAATTTATTAAGAATTAGCAATTGAAACATTAAATGCTTTTTATTAAAACTGATTATAGCAAATGTTTGATATAAATCGGGTCTGGCCAACCCATAGCCAAAAAAGTGATTTTTTTTTTATATCATCAGAGTTCCACAACTTTCTTCAACCACGGCATATCAAACTTATATTGTTACAGGCTCACTGTTCATATAAGTCTTATACAAATGATGAATAAAATAATTTTTATGACATTAAATTATTTTAGCTAATATGTCCAACAAAAAACTGGTAGTTCCCCAGATGTCTTATGGAATAATTTGGGTTAGACAAGTTTGATATATCTCATTTATATTTTACGAGATATTAAAAACTGAAAGCATACAATAATTTTTTTATTTATTGAGATATTTTCAACCATATAAAATATATTTATAATATACTTTTAAAATATTAGATTTCTTTAAATATTTATAATTTTCAACTTACAATGACCACCATCAATGGTTTTGCAGATATATAATCCTTTTTTCAAATCTGCTACTTCATTTCGATTCAATATTTCCAAAATTATTGTTTACAATAATAATGCATGATTATAAGCATTTGCACAAATTCATGATTACATATTTCAGTATGTCTGAAATATTACAGCTTATGAACATGTTACAAAAGAATTTGACTCAACAATAAAGTCATTTTTCACTTTTGATGAAAAGTGCCTACGATTGTAACAAAACTTTTCGATTATGTTTATTTTTACTGCTAAGTTTTGTGTACAAAGGCATTTATATTATATATTAAACTTTTATGTAATATTTTCTTTATTTTTATCACTGCAAGGGATCCCTAATTTATTATAAGGATACTTTCAAAATTTTTAGTCATCATTCAGATTTATCTTACCTAGGAACACGATGCTATAAATGGAAGTTTGGTTTCCCAATCACTAAAACTCAGAATATTCTACAGATTTTTAAAAAGAAATACAGTGGACTCTCATATTTACAAACTTGTACAGACTCCAAAAGAGTTTGTAAAAGGAATGGCATTAATTAATGTTAGGGACTTTTCGGGACCAATTAAATAGTTTGTAAAAACACGAGTCCACTGTATAATACAATAATGTTGAATAAATGCATTTATTCTTTATAAGGAGTATACACATCTCATCCCTGTTAATACTTTATGCAAGTAAATAAAAAGAAAATACTATACTAAATAAAAGTGAGATCTATAACAATTATAATCATATATAGTCTTCAATTTACAATGAGATTTGAATTAAACCTTGAGATTGTAAGTTGAAGTGGACAGAAATTGGAAATGTCCTAAATTTATGAATTGCTCATCACCATTATTTATTATTACATAATATATTATCACAATAATCTTAATAAATATAAAAACACAAGAACTAGATACGAAAAGGATATTTTCAATATATATCAGATCATTGCATATGGACTCAGAAAAAATGTTAATTGCATTGACCAATCACATCGTTGTTGTAAGTTGATGACAATGTAAGACAAGGACTATCTATATATTAGTTTGTAACAAAACTAAGCTTAATGAAAAATTATTTTTTAATGCTATTTTCCAATCATTGGATTCTGCCACTTAGTAATTAACCATTCTAGGCCTAAGTATATACATCATGTAGTGTCAATAGGAATGTAGAGTCAGGGAATGATGGGCTAGGACACATCCTCCAAGAAAACATTCCAAGGTATAGGATCCAGATTCAATTCAGATCGTCTATATCAGTGGTTCTCAACCTTTTTTCCCCAGGCCACATACATTTGTTTGCTACATTAAGTGGTCTGCAACATGCTATATCAGCAGTCGGCAACCGGTTGGTGTCACGTGAAAAAGATTTTGAATGCATCAGGAAGGACCTAGCAAATTAGGAAAATTTAATTTTTCCAGATTTTTAAAAAAATTTTTAATATCAGAATTTTTTTTTTTTGCATATGGGAGAAGAATTCCATGATTTCACGAATGTGTGTTCTGGGCCACATGTAAAAGCTTGGCAGGCCACACGTAGCCCATGGGCTGCAGGGTTAATATCAGAATTTTTATTTTTTTTGCATGTGGGAAAAGAATTCCACACTTTTATTAAATTCATGATTGTACGTTCTGGGCCACACACAAAAGCTTGGTGGCCACGAGGCCCATGGGGGGCATTCTCAATCTGCAGACCGCAGGTTGAGAATGGCTGGTCTATATAGAAAGCTAAAGCATTTCCACACAACTAATCTGATAAATAATGAAAACTTTTAAAATTATATTAAACTATAAGGAAAATTAAAATTTTAAATGATTTTATTTAAATTGAATGATAGAATTTGGTTTTATTATTAGATATATATAATATACACTACATATACTAATAATACATATTTTCAGGGAAATGTTTTTGGCCTACTATGACCCTCTTACTTGAGATTACTGGCTCGTCTTTTACCTACTATGGCCCTCCTCAGCTGGTAATCTCAAGTGACTCACTTGAGATTACCGGCTGAGAAGGGCCATAGTAGGTAGAAAACGTTTCCAGAAAACAATTGTATTATTAGTATATGTAATGTATATTATATATATCTAATAAAATTAGTGTATTTATCCTGCTTCAAGTGCTGTTGTGATTTCTTGTTTTATTAGAAGCAGTAGAACTCAGTTGTTTATAGAATTTGGTTTGTTTAGAATTTCAATTAGTAGAATATGAGAAAGTAAAAAAAAATATGACTAGCTGTAAAAATTGTCAAGTGGAATCTTTTTTACTATTTTCATGAGCTATTGATTGATGTCAATCATTTCCAATATTATTTTATGAAATATTAAATATTTAGCTAGAGGACTTTGTGCAAATGCTTATAAAGAACTTGCTTAAAAATAAAATGAATTTATTTCAGAAAATATTCTTGAGTCGAAACATAACAGCTAACTGAACCTAATAATGTGTCATTGTAAGCACATTGGTCAGCCATTATTGCAAAACTGCTTCTGGCAACTGTTTTAAATTTGAATTTCTGTCATAAATAATTGCAGCTGTAAATATGAATCTTATGTTTGGAACTCTGTATAAACTGTTAGAGAAAAAATATATTTTTCCTCATTGAAAAGAATAATGTGTATTTATTTTAAAAATTTATTGAATATGAATTTTGGTGGTTAAGGAACTAACTTCCATTCATAATTGTATCTATAAAAAAAATCATCATCTGAATTATTACAATTCAAATTATAACAAAAAATTTAAAACAAAATTATAAGTTGGGAACCTTATATAAATTTATTAAAATGGTATACTGAAAACAGGAAAATTTTTGTAAACTTTGTCAAAGTGCATTAAACAATTTGCAGATTAAAGGCACATTTATACACTGCATCATTTCAGTTTAATTTATAACCACCAACTCCAATTGATAGTGTTTAAAAAGCCAATTTCCAGAAGTCAAGTATGTTAAGATAAATTTTGAGCAATTTTAAAATATTGTTTACATTCATAAACTGTGGTTCATATCTAAATAATAAATTTCTTTATGTAAATTTTATTTAAAAATATCTTTTGCTTATTCTGTTTGAAGTTAAATTTAATAAAGTCTTCCAAATATAATATGAAATTTGACTAGATGAAATATATTTATAATCATCCAAAATATTTAAATCATTTACTTACAAAAACCTGAGTTTATTTGGAAGAGGAAATTATTTATTGCTCATATTAAAAAAATATTTCAGTAATAAAAATATTTTTATTACTGTTGCTCTAATTCTTAATTTTTGGTCAACTCACTTGTTTCAGGATGCGAAATTTTACTTATCTGAACATACAAAATTATAACAATTGGCAAGACTAGGATAAGAACAATTATAATCACTATCAGAGTTTTCCACTGTAAGCCACAATCAGCACCATTACATTCCTCTTTTGTTTTGTCCACAAGTGGTTTAAATTGTGGACTGGTTAGGGTTTCTGTAACTTCCTCTAAAGAATCTTTATAAAGTTTTGTGGATTCTCTAATTCGTACTAGATCTTCATCCATCTTCTTTAAAAAAGCTGCAGCTTCTGTCCTTTCTTCACCATTTAGAACTTTTCCTATTCCTATGTGAAAAGTTCGAATAGCTTGGCCATCTTCTATCCCTGAATTACCGTTGCTGCATTCAGCAGTTGGTAGAATTTCTGTCAAAATACTATAATTTTTTACAGGAATTCGAACTTTCTTTAAAGCATAAAATTCTTGATTACTGAATAATCTATTCACTCTCTTCAATTCTGCTACCTATAAAGTAATTTTTTTGGTATTAGATAAGATCCTTGTAATTATAAATATTCAAGAACACAAATCATATATAATATTTATAACAATAATCATTAATTATAATCAGGTTATATATAGTCTATATATTAAGAGTTTTCCCTTTCTTTTCAACCAATGAATAGCAAATACAATCATCGATTAGTCATGCCACCAACAGGAATGCAGTAAGTTTCATTTATTTGTTTCAACAATGTTGTTTTTGTGTAATAATGGAGACTAGTTTGAGTATAGGAGATGGATAAACAGTTTATTGTCAGGAAAAGAAATTATTTATCATGTTTGTCAATTAAAAAAAAAATTTGTTGTCAGTCAAAAAATTTAAATATATACTGATGGCTTCAATGGTATATGAAAATTATGAATAAGCTGCTTGGTACAGCTGAAAGAAAACAATAATTTCAAATAATTTTGATAAGTCATGTTAATTTCCATCCTCTACAGTTTGACCTCCATAGTAGTAGGCAGCCTGTAAAGTTTGGACTGGCATTGCTATTTAATAATTAGTCAATAATTGAGAAATGGTGTTAAAAATATTAATCAGGACATAATATTAGAGATGCTGAAACTTATCTGTTTTTGCCCCAAACATTTTGATAATTATTATTTATTAACTTGGTGTATTTGAAATACACTAATCACCAGTCAACCTAATTGTGTCCATAATTAAAAGTTTGTGCTTTGTTTTTATTTTAGGATATTTGGATCATCTGGCCAAATTGCACCAAATATAATGATCATAAAAAATAAGAACTGTATATAACAGATATTGGTAAAAAGGCAATAAGGACTAACATACAAGGGGAGACCAAAAAGTTCTTATCCAAATCATGATGTAGATGTATTACAAATCTGAACTTTGATCCTCTAACTCTTCTGTCTACATAGCCACTTCCTACAGCTATATACTTCTCATATCTATGGAACAGATGTCTAATCCCATATTTGTAGAAGTTGGCAGATTTAGAGGCAATAATGATCTCCTGATCATCAAAGAAACTTTTCCCATAAATGTTTTTTCATATTTCAAAACAAAGTAGTCTGAAGGTGCCAGATCAGGTAAAATACAGGGATAGGGCAAGGTTCATAGCTGTATTCGTAGTAACTATTTCTATAATTCAGTGTGTTGGTACATTGTCAGCTAGCAGCAACACACATTTGACAGCAAATCATGTATTTTTTCCTTGATACTGTCTCATAACTTTTGTAGCAAGTTCCTGTTCCTATAGTAGGCCCCTATTATTATCAACCCTTCAAAGGATTGATAATAATAGGGGCCTACTATAGGACGTGTACAATATGTATAGGACTATAGGATATGTAGACCTTTGTCAGCATATCCTATGTTCTGGGAGAGCAAAAGTGTCATATTGACAGGAATAACCTGTCAATATGACACCTTTGCTCTCCCAGAACATAGATAACATGACCTTGCTAGACAGTCTTTTCTTGAGTCATTCTGTAGATTGATATGACCACATCTGAATTCCTGCTACCATTGTTTCATAGTTTCATATGATGGACATTCATGCCATACACAATGGAATATGACATCTCAGAATTGTTTGTGCAGTTTTCCCTTGAAAATAAAGGAACCACATCATGGCTTGATGTTCAATTTTGTCCAGCCTGATACCTTTTACTATCATGCTTCTAACTCTGGTTGGACAGAACCTGCCAAAAAAAGGCATACACATTAATAAGACAGTAACCTATTATTGTTTATAATAACAGATCTATACCATACATACAATATAGTGAGGGTAAGAATTTTTTGGCCTCCCTTTGTAACCAATAATAATCATAAACTTTAAAAAGGTACATGATAAAACCACACAAAATAATTTATCATTAATTCCATAAAAAAAAACCTAAAATGTTAAAAATAGTTTATAAAGCCATAACTATTTGTGTGAAATTAAATGAAAGTATGTGAAAAGAAAAACTATGTAATATTAATTTGATTAAAACACTACTATGTACACTATTGGATAAGAAAGATCATAATAATTAAAATTCTTTGCAATAAAATTTAAATTATTAAAACAAAATAATTAAAATGACAAACATTTGGCAGTAAAATAATAGCTTTCTATAAAAATGTGCATCACAAAATTGCAAACGATTTTCACCTATCACGAAGTTGCAAATAAAGACATTGGATATGCACTATACTGAACTTTATTACTTTATTACTCTTTTCTTTTTCCTTTTTCCAGAATAGCTAATTTCAAATTCTGAACTGTATTAGGAAACAAGTTTGATATTGTGCAGCCTTAGCATATATAGTAGATGTGGTCATCCCATGATTTTTTCAAAATTGGAACAAAATTTCTAAATTTAATAAATCATAACAGTAAAAGGAAAGGGTTGCATTATTTTGTAAACACTACTTCAGTATTTGTATTTCATGAAATTATTTTATGTCATTCGGTAAATAGTTTACTATTTTAGTCCCTTGAGTGCCTTTGATGTCGATATACGTCAAGGCTGTGGAACAAAACACAATAAAAATGTTATAAAAAAAATTCAATCCTGATTTTATTAATCCAGCTTTTTCAAATCAGTTTTTGTGTGTAATTGTTGAAAATATGCTTTTTTGATGGTGGATCCTATATTTTTTGGTTGGCAAAAAATATTTTTTTAAATTGTGTGTGAACAAATATTGTTTATATTTGAACAGCTTGATAGAATTTGGATTTTTTTATCCCAATCTGTTGATTTTATAGTCTAACCTACCAAACCCATTCTGATTATGTAATTTGATAAATGATATTTTGGAAATTTTTGGAAAAAATTTCTAAAATATTTGGAAAAAATCAAAATTTTCTTAAAATAAGCTATAAAATTCTGAAAATTAAAAATTATTGTAGCTAATAAGAAAATAATGGTTAAATGAATTAAAATAAACTAAAATATATCATAATCATTTATTTTTTGTTTTAATCTCAACAAAATTTAGGAAAATAAAACATAAACACTCTCAGGCCATTTAAATGGGTGTGGCACTTTTACTGTCATAGCAGTGGTATTCAATCTTTTTTACTATGCGAGTACTTTTCTATACTAACAAGGAGACCCCATGAGTTGGGAAATGCGGATCTGAATGAAACGTAGAGAGGGCATTACTGAACACACTCGTAAAATATTAGGTGTAGATGGCCAGCCAAACAAAAGAAATGAGCCAAAAAAAATATTGTAATCTGTTATAAATTATTATAATAAAGTAGTCTATCCGCTGTGATCTGCAGCTGTGTGGTAAGACATCTGCTTTCGGCGATGGCGGCCCGGGTTCAAGTCGCGCTACAGCGCAAAATTTTTTTGTTTCGATTAATTAATAATATTTATTGTTTTAATTTTTTAATTAATTTAAACAAACGCATTACAATAAAATATAAATTATTTTATTTTAATATCAATGTATATCAATTTCACATGTAAACACACTATTATTTTTCTCTAGTCGTAAAGTTTCATAACAAAAATATTATGAGCAAAATGCCTTTTATTTTTCTTACTCCTTGTAACATATATGATGATATATTCACCAACGAAGTTGGAAAGTCAACATGCACATTGAAAATTATTCCGCCAAAATGTATTCCGTTAGTTCAGCCATATGATGTATACTTCTATTGTCAAGTGAAAATTTTTATTAAAAAACTTCTGAACTGCGCTTATTTGCTGTGCACACAAATGAGAATTATCGTTGACAGAGGATGCTATTTGAATCCATTCTTTCCTTCATCATCAGTTGGAAGCACCAATTTTTCAACCAATGCTTCAATATGCATGGTTTGCATCAAGTTAACCAACGAACGCAGTGTTTTCCTAAATGTAAATCAAGTCTGCTTTTCTATAGAATTGGCAAAAGCTAAATGTAAATGTGGTCAATTTTATTTTATTCAATGTTCTGTTTGCTGAAAGTGTGTCTGCTTTCTTTGTTTTTATGATAATTATCCAAAAATGTGCATAGAATTAGAATTAGAATTAATTTATTAATTATATATTAGTAATATTCCTTTATGAAACTGAAATTCGTAATATTGTAGTACAGTATTTCCATAATTTAATTCTTTCCTAAAAAAAATTTTTTTTTATTGTTCCTAAAACAATTACAGTATCATCATTAAAAATATCTGTAGACTCCCTCCTCGCTCTAACCGGCCACATATTTGTCGGAGTATGAGCAGAAATAAAAACGAAAATGAATAAATATTCGGAAGGAAAGAAATACTTGATATTCTATATATCTTATCGTAATTTCAAGATAATTCAGCTGTTATTTTAGTAATTCCTATCAAAAATTTGTGTAATTTCATAATCTTGCTTCAATAAACGAATTTAAATCGTAATGGCAAATGAAGATTACTGATTTTTTAAAAATTTTATCGAAGTTAATGTTACAAGTTAGATAAAATTTACTGATTATAAATTATATATGTACGTATTATTTAAATAATTCCTATCAAAAATTTGTGTAATTTCATAATCTTGCTTCAAAAAACGAATTTAAATCGTAATGGCAAATGAAGATTAACTTCGATAAAATTTTTAAAAAATCAGTAATGTTACAAGTTAGATAAAATTTACTGATTATAAATTATATATGTACGTATTATTTATTCACAACCTGAAAATGGTAATCTGCATGTGTTTTCGGATTAGCCAGCCATTCATTTATCCGATCTGAGATCCGGTCTCACAGGGGCCGGTTATCAGGAAGTCTGCTGTAATTTATTTGTTTAAGCTGTTATTATTATACATTAACGATTTTCTTGTATCACAATACAAGTTTTATTATAATTTCAATTTAGAACAAGGAAAAATATTATATGTTAATACAAACGAATCATTAGCAAATATTATGTAATCCTTCATAAATTTTATTCGTTTATACTTTAGATATTTTATCGTGCGTAGCGAAAAGATAACGATAATTCCGATTTATTTTCTTTCATTATATTCTGATAATAGAGTATATATTGGAAATTTCGGGAATATAATTACTATAACAGAAAGTGTATAAATTAATATTCAATTTTTAAAATTTAATAGGTTTGCAGTTTGTTTCAGATTAAAGAAAACTAATACTGCACAGTATAATCACTACAAGGCAAACTGCCACTCTTCATATTTTTACAGCTCTCGATAAAACAATAATTTTAAAACCTATATTTTAAATATAAAATATATTTATAAATAAATCGAATCTCAATATATTCGTAAAAAAATAAACTTCGGCGATTCAAAATCATGTTCAGAATTACTGTACACAAAACGTTTCTACATCTACAGGCTGGTTCAGACACGGCCAGTAATTTAGTCGAGTGGAGATGACCTACTTATTACTAAACAATTTAGTACCTAAAAAGTGTCCGGATAGTACAGTTGAGGTTTGAAATTCATACGAGATGTACAAACAAAAACACAGTGCGATTTTAAATAAGGCTATCGGAAATATATAGATTTTTATTACAGGAAATTGAAGAAAAAATTGCTGACGATAGAAAGCGTACATCGGTTAAAAAATGGATTAGTAGAAGAGATTCTTTGGGAGCTTCGAGTTGTCTCCTCAGAGAATTAGAATATGAAGATCAAGCTGAATACTTCAAAACACTCAGAATGTCTGAAAGTGCCTTTGACTTATTATTGAACAAAGTGAAAACGCGAATTCAAAGAAGAGATACTCATCTTCGAAGAGCAATTCCAGCGAAGACGAAACTGCAAACCACAATGTACCTTTTGGCAACTGGGTGCAGCCTTCGAACCCTACAGCATATTTTTAGACTTGGAAAATCAACAATTTCTGATTTTATTCCAGAAGTTTGTGAAAGTATTTACGATTCGATAAAGAATTTTATTGAGATAAGTAAAGATTAATCTTCATATTTTTAATTTTTATTAGTCATTATTAATTAAACGTATAATACATGGTCTGTGTAAAAATGTCGTTAACCTCCTGTGAAGATTCTTCGATACAGCTGCTATCTTCATTTGATGAACGAGTGTATTCATCTAATTCCAATTTTGTTAAGTTTATAAAATAAACTTAATGTAGCATAGTGTAGAAAATTGATATACATTGATATTAAAATAGAATAATTTATATTTTATTGTAATGCGTTTGTTTAAATTAATTAAAAAATTAAAACAATAAATGTTATTAATTATTCGAAACAAAAAAATTTTTTGTGCAGTAGCGCGACTTGAACCCGGGCCGCCATCGCTGAAAGCGGATATCTTACCACACAGCTGTGGATCGCAGCGGATAGACTACTTTATTATACTAATTTATAACAGATTACAATATTTTTTTGGTTCATTTCTTTTGTTTGACTGGCCATCTACACTTAATATTTTACGAGTGTGTTCAGTAGTGCCCTCTCTACAAACTATATAAGTTTCATTCACATCTGCATTTCCCAACTCTCGAGGTCTCCTTGTAAGTTATTTGCTGATCTACTCTCTTATATAGATCACATTCCCTCAACCTGATATCTGACTACACACAACTATGCAGTTAAATGTGCTCACTCACTTCGGAGGACTCACTCTCCCAATCCTAAAAACTTTATCACTTAATTATTTTAATACAACTAATAAAACAAAATTTATTGGAATATAATATTTATCTCTTTATTTTGGAAACAAAAGTTATAAAAAACAATAGACAAACTTATAAGTTACAGGAAATGCTGGTTGATTAAAAACGAAATGTTAATGTGAAATTTAGCATTGTTTGGAGCTGGCAATATTTTCATAGTCAGGTTGATATTAAGGAGTGGCCAATCATCCAAATGATCATTTGTAATTTGGTTTCTTGATATTTTATGACGTTCATATTTGGAAAAGCAAATTCTGACAAGTATATCAATCAGAAACACAATAGAATTTTTTGTGCAATATCAGTTAATATTGGAAACTTTTCATGTGTATAATTCCAAATATTAAGAAAATTATTGATTTAACAATTTTAACAAAAAATAAATAAATAATAGCAATACACTTAAAAAGAATTAAAAAATAATACAAAATAATGGTAAGGAGTGGCCAATCATCCAAATGATCATTTGTAATTTGGTTTCTTGATATTTTATGACGTTCATATTTGGAAAAGCAAATTCTGACAAGTATATCAATCAGAAACACAATAGAATTTTTTGTGCAATATCAGTTAATATTGGAAACTTTTCATGTGTATAATTCCAAATATTAAGAAAATTATTGATTTAACAATTTTAACAAAAAATAAATAAATAATAGCAATACACTTAAAAAGAATTAAAAAATAATACAAAATAATGATAAATAAATTATGATGTTTTCAGTGTTAATTAAATTTGTAAGTGAGAAGGAATAAACAAGAGATCGACCAAAAATCGCTCCGCGATCAACTGGTAGAACACCGCTGCCTTATAGCAACCACTCCTTTCCGAGTAAATTGCAGCCAAGCCTACTTTGGATGTGGGCAAGTGGCATTGGATCCAGAGTTACAATACACCAGTGGCAGTCCAATTAGAGGAAGAGAAAACATATTATAGCTGTTTATGTACCAGACGAGACCATTTTCATATCTGTTAGGATTTTTTCATATAAATAAAAAAATAAAAAGTACTGCAAAAAATTATGTAAATAAAGTAAGAACAAGTTAATAAATATGAAATATTAATAAAAATGACAATATTTCAAAGAATTCATGTAATTTTTTAATAACTGTCAAGAGGCAGGGCAGTGTCTCTAAGCCAAGTACAATAGTCACTGACTAACTCTTATTACCGGAGTCATTACAACCAAAATTCAACTCGCTGTAACTTTGGTCCTAAGTTAATTATTACTAATCTGACAATTACATTTGAGAAACGTATTCAATAGGACATAGACTGCTAAATTTGAAGTTTCATATCCAATTTAATAATAGAAATTAGAGCGAGTTTAGTTTGAAGTTTCATATCCAATTAATAATAGAATTAAAGCAGTTTAAAAATGAAAAAATCGAGAAAAAGAAGTGTCCATTTTCTTCTCCTCCTCCTCCCCCCTATGCAGATACCTCTACAGATTGCATCGCTTAACCAATATCGATGAAATTTGGAATATAGGTGTTTCTTAGTTTACCTGAGGTCCTTTGAAAATTTGAGCACAATCGGGTCAAAACAAAGGAGGAAAAAAGATCAGATTTTCATAAATGCCTTTACATATCCCATTGTTTAACCAATTTTGACCAAATTCAGAATATAGGCATAACATAGTTCATTTAAAATCATCTAAAAATTTAGCCCAAATTGGGCTAAAATTAAAAGGTGTAGATGATGATGATTATAGGTCACATCGTTTGACCGATTTCAAAGAAATCTGGGATGTAAATGTGATTTATGTTAATTAAGCCTTTCTAAAGAAGTGCAGCCCAATAGAACCAAAATGAATAAAGTAGGAAGCCTGTTTATCAGTAACTCTTTTACTTCTCATCTCGTTCAACTGATATCAATGAAATTTGGGAAGTAGATATTTCTTAGATTACTTGAGATCCTCTAAAAGTTAGAGCATAACTGAGCTAAAATAAAGATGGCAAATGCCGTTTTCCATAGATTTTTTTCTAAATATTACATTGTTTAAGAACTAAAATTGTATTCATAGTATTGTAAAGTACGGGGAGGCTGCCAGTGCTAATAAAGATGATGCTGAAAAGTTTGTTGGGGAATTTAAAAACTTTGTAGAGAATGAGGGATTTATTCCTTACCAAATTTTTAATTGTGATTAAACTGGCCTTTTCCAAAAGAATATCCTTAAGAAGATGTATATTATAAAAGAGGAGAAATCAATGCCAGGATACAAGCCAATGAAAGACAGGCTTATATTCCTGTTATGTGCTAATATTAGTTAGTGGACTTCAAAATTAAAGTTTTGCTTGTCTACCAATCTAAAAACCCCTAAGTGTTTTAAGAAAAATAATGTTATAAAAAATAAACTCAGTGTAATGTGGAGGCTAAACTTAAACAAAAAATACAAGAACTAGATACAAAAAATATGCTTTTTGTATATTAGACCATTGGTCAGAGACTCAAACCTTTTGTTAATTGCATTAACCAATCACAGAATTTAATCAATGACACTGCTGTTGTAAGTCGGAGATGGTCAATTTATGACAAAAACATTAATATATGCAAATGTAAATACTAATAGTTTTTGTATTTCTAATGCATAAACTATTGTACATAGTTTGTATATTGGAATATAAAAAACCATATTGGTAGTAAAAGTGTATAGATTGATTTATACTGTAAGGCCAACAAATTGATAAAGTTTTATGAAACAAATAAGGTTTTCAAATGAATTGTTTTTATTGTATACAGTTTCTAATATACAGCAGTCCTTGACTTACATAGATCTGTATTTACATAAGATTAGTTTTAATTAACAAACCTGGTCAAATTGATATCCCTCTGAAAAATTGGAGGTATGAGACTCAGAATTGAATCTTCAAGATGATAAGCAATTGCATTATTATGCAACCTATATACTTATTCTTTAATGTTACTGTTTTTATTGTTTACATTTTTTGTGATATATTAATACTGTATAAGATATGCTCCAACATACATAGTATTTGATTTAACATATGAAGTGGTTAATAAATGCAGAACAATCCACTTATTACCCACTTTACGTAAGCTAAGCATTGCCTATATATACAATGATTTTTTAGATTAAATCTTTAACACAATGAAACCACCAATTTGCAGTTTTAATCATTTGTTGAGATGTGAATCATTAATTTTCTAATGTATATCTTGGAAATTATACCCCGCAAATATTTCTTTTGAAAAGTTTATCTAGCTAATAATAATCTGTCAGATAAAAGTATAATTCATAAAACTTTTATCATCATAAAAATTTTATGATAATATCAGTATAGAATATATACTCTCTATTCCCTGGTCATATGAAATATTGCATTCACATTCAAATGCAAATATTTTGGTTAGTAGAATGTTCATCTTTGCTAACACTCAAGCATAGTTTCTGTTTCATCTATCTACAATAGTATTGTTTTAATTTAAAAGCTTTTAAATATGCTACCCTAAGAAAAAAAAAATTATTATTTCACAAATGTTTGGAAAATTCCTTCTTTAGAGCTTCCTTCAGTGGCAAAATTATTAATTTGGTAAACATTTGATAATACTTATTTGTTATTGGTATTTTTATGTTTTCACGTGAATTTTTAAGAAACTGGAATTACAGATTTAACTTTTTAATCATATGTTCATGTTTAATTTTTAACTTTTTAGTAAATGAATCTTTAATTCAGCTGAAATGATGTAGGTTTTGTGGTTACTAGTTTTGTATTGAAAAATCTATTCAAAGAAAATATTTTTCTTTTTATTTACTGCAGGGAAATGAAAATATTCAATTTTACAGCAGAGGAAACTCAGAACTAGAGCCCTATAACTTAGATATTTGGATCACTCAAGACAATAAGATAAAAGATGAAAACATGAAAACAACTACACACACAAATACTCAATATTGTTCTATTATTATAGGTAAGGCTACAAGAACTAGATACAAAAACATTGGTAAAACGTTCTTACTGTTTCTAAATTTAAATAAACTACAATTTATCCAAAATACTTACTGGACAGCGATAGATGAGAGATAATTTTTGTAGCGAATCTCCATCCTTTATTTGATGCTCCACGTAGTGCATAGACTTAGACATGGGCTGAAAATGCTCTTTTTTCCTTTCTTTGAGGGGATAAACCTCCGAGGAAAAGATTTCGTCTTCTGTCGCATCTTGGCCATGGATTTCTTCGTAATTGCTCTCTATACGAGTATACTTATAATTCTTTCTATCGAATTTTCTTTTTTTCCCCAAATGTTTAAAAAAATCCGAACTCATCCCAGACGATCACTCTTCATCAATCCTTTCCTCAGCCAGGATCCATAATCTAATTTCGATCTAAAATTCCATATTGTATACTATACTCCATAGTAGTAATATACTTAAATTTGAAAATATTTACAACCAAAAAAAGTACGATAGGTTCTAAGATTTTTAGATATTTCAATGCAATGTTTTGAATAGCAGTGTTGCCAATAAAATCTTATAGTAGACACGTCTGATTCCATCCATATGGATCATTCGTTAATTTTTCTTCTTCTTCACTTGTTTAATATGGAGGGTATAGTAAGAGTTTTTTCCTCGAATGACGATTATTTTATTTAAATTAATTAAAGCGAGGATAGTCCGAATTCATTTTTCCAACCGGGATATGTGAGTTGTTATGTCCACATGAAGGGCCGGCCAATACAGTTGATCCAGATTTAGTTGAGAAGAGATAATAAGATGTAGATCTACACCGAAAATTGTTCATGCATTGAGATATTCCCGGCACTCTATCAAAAAATGGAATGCCATTTCCAATTTCGTTTTTTCCCCCAATATACAATATTATATATTTCACATGCATTTATTTTGTATAGATGCATACCACTTTTCACAATAAATGAACAAATTATAAATATATTATATTTTTTAAATTAAATAGGTATTTGTTTCATATTGACTATCGACTTTCATGGTGTGGAGCCACATTGAAGATACCAAAGAGCAGCATGTGGTTCGCAAGCCGCAATCTGGTCACAATGGTCAAAGACTTTAGCATTTATCTGTCAGATGACCACTTCGTAAAGCTACTAACTGGCTTTGGTTCGCTATTCGTCGGTTCTCTCAATTCGCACTATGTCGGTTCGATATTACTCGGTTTCCTCATATTTGCGGTTCTTTATTCCAACTAACATCAGACTGGGTCGCACTGAATTCGAACGATCTAAAGTTTCTAAACTATCTCAGGACGAGTCAGGAGTAAGGTTGACTTCTAACCGCATGCGCAGTGGGGCTAAGTTCAATCTTCTTCAATGGCGCCAAATTTATAAAGATGTGCAGCGTGCTTCAATACATCAATATAATCATCGTTTCTTGTATCATTTACTTCACTAACAATTAAATTTGTGGATAATTTTGCTGAAAACATTTATAAATGCCTCCATATTAAATCATGTGACCTGGCCCACTGAACTGGTTTTTTATTCAAACGAAACTGTGACCTCAATCAAGAAAACCGTCAAAGTTTAGTTAGTGTAGTTCGTGGAATATCGAACCACAGCCACTATCTGAACATTCTTAGTTTCTCAGCTGTAAACATTTTCAAGAGATATATAGACCCAGCCTAAAGAATCCCATTCTTCATCTGATTGCAGATCTTACAACAGGTGTAGACAGACCGTGATAGCATAGGAATGCCATTCGCCTATTAACCACAGGTTAGTTAATGGCGTAAAACAACAAAAAAAAAAAAGACCCCACCATAAATGTGAGTGGATCTGGAATGTCTTGTTAACATCTAATAAGATGAATATAGCGTATAAATGAGAAAGAAGAAAAAATGTGTGATAATTTAAGTTTAAAACACTTAGATTTAAAGAACTGATTCATACTTCAATCATCATCAGGAATAGGCATTAAATTTAAAGTTTTTTATCTATTGATCAAGGTTTTTTTTTTCTTTTTGGTCAACAGATGACGCCACACTCCATTATAGTAGAATACCACGTGGCGGGGCGAAACAAACTCTTCCACAGGCTGCCCATCCCTGGGAAAGGATCAGCCGGATTGTGGAGGACGGGGATCGACGGGCCGGGCCTGGACCCCATGATAAATATTCTATGTGGTTCTTTAAGTTCCAAGGTAAGTATTACAGGCAGACGAAAGGAGTACCTATCAGTAGCCCCTCGCAGGGCAACTTGCAGAACTCATGGTACGCTCATTGGAGGAAAGTAAAGAAAAATCTCTGATAATGGAAAAACACCTCTACCTTCGGTATGTAGATGACATCTTTATAATCTGGAAGGATGTGAACCACACAGAAGAGTTGATTAAATTGGCGTCCGTCGGCCCTCCATCCTCGGGGTGGCTTTCCTCCGGCCGGTTATTTAGATACTGGTGGGGCGCGTCCATCCACCACCCATTTAACGGGTACGTCCGACTACCGCCTACTCGATTTACGTAGGGCCGGAGGGCGGACGGATCCGCTTATCCGGCGCGGCGGCCACCCGATATTCCTCGGAAGGTGGACGTCCGCTTATCCGGTGCGGCGGCCACCCGATATTCCTCGGAAGGTGGACGGCGGAAAGGGAGGCGCTATATACCTGGCCCATCCGGCCCGAGGGTGGGCTGGTGGGCTAGGTCCATTCTTCTTAGGAGGGGGAAAAAATTGGATGGGAAAGCGGCCGAGTCGACCGCCGATAAACAACGCGATTTACGGGTGTATTACTAGGGGAGGAAAATAACTTTAGACGGACTTGGCGGGTAAGTGGGCTGAGAAGAAAGGTGGCTAACGAATGGTCCGCGGCATACGTCGACCGGCCTCCATCGATTATTTAACCGCTTACTTCCGTAAAAATGTCTGGCTCTTAACTTTTATATACCGTATTACTCGGAATATAAGCCGCGCTTTTTATTCAAATTTTTAACAGGTAAAATTTGGGTGCGGCTTAAATTCGAAGCCAATATTTTAACATCTTATTTCTCCCACTCTCCGACGTTCGGGCTTTGGCTTTACGCTCTACCCACCGCAACGGTTTATTCGCTGGTCCCCCTTTTCCCATTTCATCCAGTCGCCGCTCGATAGTAGCTGATAGAATCGCCTCGTCTCTGGCCTTATTTTAATTACGAGGAAAATCACTAATCGAGCCGCTCATTGGCCAAATCGATTAACTACACCAGCGCTTCTCAAACTTTTTCCATTCACCACTCCATTTTTTATGACGAGATCGCCCAGGTATTAAATACGAAATAAAACATACAAATACATAAATTTATTACAAATTTTGTGCGACTGGTGGAGTTAATCGATTCGGCCAGTGAAAAGAAAAAGTAATAATGATACCATCGAATTGGATCTTGGAAATATTTTAAAAAACAAGTTAACGCGGTATCTATTTCGAATGTTAAACAAAAGTTTAGTGGCTAGACAATGTCGGAGCATCGGGAGAATCGGGTCGAAGCCGAGAGTTAAGGTTGGTTCCCACTATCCGCCGCGGAAAGCGGAACGCTCAAAAACCGTCGCGGATAAACGCCGGGGCGATTCCACTGGCGGAATTCCACCATGGCGGTAATCTTCCCTTTCTCCGAGATTCTTAGCGCGGTGCTCGGGATCCATTTGGTGTAAAACAAAATGGACGCTAAGCCACGAAAGGCAGTCGCTGTTTACCGAATGATGTTAACAGCGATAAATGAGAAAACTGAAACAAAATGGAGGAAGCGAAAAACTTGGATCGAAAATACTTAGAAGAAATACCAACGATGTTTCCATACAATTTTGATTAAAGAGACGAGATTTAATGACAGAGAATCCCACCATCCGGTCTCTCCAGGTGACCGACCATTGGACCTGGCAAAATGACGTGGATTTCGTCGATGGATATTATCTGGACGGATTTTACCGTGGCGGAAAAGTGGAATCCGACTAGACGCGGGACTAGACGGATTCCACTAGCGTTTTTACTCCGCGGTATGACGTCGAAACCGGGCCGCCACACGCGCGTATTTGGCCGCGGTTCCGCGCTAGTGGGAAGTAACTTTTAAGCTAGGTCGACAGGTTTACTCGATTCGGACCTTTTCGTCCGAATCGAGTAAACTGGGACGGCCATCGAAATACTCGGACCGAGTGGCGGCCGATCGGAAGTTTAAGGCGCGGTTTCCACTGTACGATTTCGTCCAGCACTAACGTATTATATTTTAGTTTAAGGCGCGGTTTCCACTGTACGATTTCGTCCAGCACGACGCCGTCCAGTAGCTTCCGATTTCGGACAGCAAAACGTTTACGTGCTCACATAGGCCGTATTTTTTTTTTCCCGATCCCGAATGGAGGTTATGTACTGAAACTTGTCCTCCGAATAGTAAAGCGCATAACGAAAGGCCGAAAATGAGGCAGACAAGTCCGCCGGGTGGTCCGAGTCCGTATGCGGGCCCGCACGAAGATACAATCGTATAGTGATGAATAGTGGTGAATAATACACGCTTCGTTATTCTAAAACTAAATAATATTTTATAAAGCGAGAATGAACATTTGCACAAGACCAATTTGATTAGCTGTACTGTATTCTGTTCATGAACTTCAGACAAATTCGATTAGCTGTACTGTATTCTGTTCACCAACTAACCATCTTGTTTAAGTTGGTCCGTTATTCTATCCTAAGTATTATTTTTTAATATTTTGTCGGGATATTCTGTTCGGGATTTGTGGTAAAGACAAACGTTTTCACCAACCAGAGATTTGTCGTAAAGACAAACGTTTTCACCAACCAAATTTATAAGTATTCGTCGTTTACCAATGTTTTCAAAGCTCTCGTCTACCACAAAGTAGTTTCTTATTGGCTATCGAATCGGTGACGTCAATCCGTAAGGATCCGTATCCAGCACAAAGTAGGATAGAGGTCTAGTCGATCCGTTCCGTGATTTTGCTGTCCGAAAACGGGCCGTGGCTAGGATACCGGCTGTACGGATCCGTTTCGCTGGACGAAATCGTACAGTGGAAACTGCGCCTAAAGGTCTGTTTCCACTGAATGCGCTGTGCGCGACTCACAGTGCGTGGCGTATAGCGCACTTGTGGAAACATGAATCTGCACAGACAAATAGTGGCTGTCCGCTTTATGCTGACATCTAGTGGTGGTAGATATTTCTGTTTTCTGCTCGCGCACAACCAAGATGGCGGCTCACATGCGGAATACATATCGATATACAGATCGTTGGGAATACATTACTAGACGAAAAGAGAAGCTTTTATAACTGAATGAAGCAAATAATATTTTTTCCATCATTTCTGTAGATTTGGTAATGAAATTATTATTTTACAACCTGTAACAGAAATAATTGATTCAAAAATTTCCCAATAGAGATTGCTAAGGAGTATGAAGAGGACTTCTGAAAGTTGTTAAAAAGTACTGATAGATAAACAACATTAAATTCTATTTATATCTGCTTATATTTCATGTCTTATTTCAATTTATTAAATCAAATTATTAATAATAATCATTTACTTTTTTAGCATAAAGATAATACAACATTACAACAAATATTTAGAATATAATAATGAATAGAAGTGATTTATATGATTAATTTTACTGGAACATTAAGTTTCGATATCTTTTCATTGAAATTACAGATTTTTGTATTCACTATGTGCTCACTATACTCAGTGCTGTACAAGTGTAATTCCTGGCACTTGTACAGCACTGAGAACCATAGCGAATATAAAAATCTGTAATTTCAATGAACAGATATGGAAACTTAGTGTTCCAGTAAAATTAAATATTTATAAATCAATGAATAATATGATTATGCCAAGATATTGCCCTTGCAGGAGAATTAAAAAATCGTTTCTAGCTTCCATTTCTGTCTATACTAAGCTCAAGGTCATCGCTCAAGGTTAAGCTCAGTAAGAGGGGAGTGGAAACAATTTAAGCATATTGTGCGCCGCGCATTTGCCGCTGACTATTTGCGCTAGCGCATTTTTTCGTCCGCGCGGAGTAAGTGGAAACAGGCCTTTAGGCTTAGTGGCGGTCATCGAGTTACGCTGGCGGTAGCGTCCGCCTTATTTTTGATTTTAGTCATCTTTTAGTTTGTTCAATATAATAAATCATTTATTTTACCGAGGCGTTATTCTAATAATATCCACATATAACGGTAACCGATTAATTAGGTTTTATGACAAAACGAACGGCTGGACGTTATCATCTAATATACGCTATTGTATTAAAAAGTTACTCACCTAAATCCTGACGGTGGTATTCTAGACGCCTAAAGAAAGATCTCGACTAAAACCAAAAAATTTATTAGATAAAAACTGGTTAGCCAAACTTTGGTGTAGGCTGTGTCGTACCTTTCTTACCCTGTCCGGATCGATCCTTCCGGTTTAGTGATTTTAAAAGAGGTAAAAATATATATCTAACACGAAAGGTAAATTCAAAAAATGTCTTAGGCGTAATACGACACTTATAAACGTTGGAATGGCGCTACGGGCACCATTTACATTAGAATTCGAAGTTAATGGAACGGCTCGATTACTATAACGCTGTTTATGGCCGCCGAAGGAAACGATTTTATTATTTTAACCGTAGCCGAGGAAAATTTTGCTAATAATTGGAGCGCCGAAGAACGGGTGGATGGCGACAGAATTGACGAAAGACGGATTAGAAGGTGTTTGGGAGAAGAGACCCGGCGCTATTTTAAAAAAAGAAATATTCGAAGAAGATTCTCCATCAATTAAGTAGCTTATTATATATTTAAGTAAATAAAAATGTTTCTTATTTTTCCATACCTGTGGTAAAATCATTTTTATTTTTTCCAATTATAAAATCCTACGCCGCGCCGCTTAAATTCCCGGTTTTAGGCCTATATAAATGTGTTCCGTCGCCTTTTCCGTCTCTACCGCTACGTTTCGGCCCGCTTCCACTCGGACGGAGCCCGCGGGCCTACCGTCCGCCATATATAAAATATTGGTGGGCCCGGCGCGAAATACGAAGCGACGCTTTACGGATGGAGAGGGAAAGGGTACACCAGTAATTTATTCGTCACCCGTACCGGCTCGATTAAATCCGATTTTAGCGCGGATGGATCTTCCTCTACTAAAACAACTCTTACGGTTGGAAAATCCGGAGCCCGGGGAAAGTAGCGTGGAAGGCGGTCTCCCACAGAAAACCAAACCGTGGGCGACGGCAGATAGTGGCCGTCGTTTCTACCCGGTCGGAATGGGAAAGGTCCGCGGTCTAAACGACCGTTATTTATTTAAAATATGCGCGCTGTAGCCAGAATTCCTTCCCATCCAGCCTAATTATATAATATCGGATTTCCAATTATACGTATTAAAGTTTACTATAGCTCCGATGGGGATCGGTCTTACGCCATCTATATTTTCTTATTAACAAAATATTAATCCACTTTAAAGAATAATTAGGTACATTTATATAATGGATACCGTAATCCCGAAAAAACCTTCCCCGTCCGACTTATATCGCGTTTTATACTAATCGTCGCTTTAAGAACCATTACTTTTATATTTATAATCCACAGAAACTGGAAGGTGTAGCAATTTTGCCTATAGATTGGCGGCCTCCGATCTATTTTCGTTATTCTTTATTCAAATAAATATACAATCGAATATCGCTTAGGCGCGAACACCGATTGTTACAAAAAAGTGTGATGGTTACGATATCTTAATGATAAACAAAAACGAATTTACAGGAAGTTACAATTACTACCAAAAGAACATTACAAATTATGGCGAGAATAAAAACAGAACGTCGCAAAATCGCGACGATCGCGGTAATAAGGTTACAAAAATAAAAGAAATCTGCTCGAGATCAAACCGGCGATCGGTGACGCCAGGTAAAAAAAACACGGATTAAAATGTTTTATAGCGAGAATAAATAGTGGTAAATCTGTATAGAAGAAGCCTCGATTAATTTATTAAATTGAATTTTAGTGAAAAATAAAAGTTCATCCGGACGGCGAATCGATCGATGTGGAAAAGAGCGCACCGATACATCTAATCTCTTATTAAGTAATTCCGCGTAAATCGATATTCCTTAAAATATTTTTGACACCATACGCCGATGAAGAAAGCGTGGCAGTAGGCGTAAATTAGATAAGCGTTTCGACGTAATCGCATATTTCTATAAATATCTTTCTCGACATCATTAATACGGAAAATCGGCTTATCTTTCACTAAAATAATCGGTCGAATACCGAGCGTTGGCTTTCCAGCCATATTTCGTAAACGTATTTTTAGCCGAATATCCCCTAACCGGTTATTTACAATTATTAAATCATTTTTGAAAATTAAATAATCCATATCGGATACCCGACCGCAGTTAACGAAAAAATCGGATGCGCTTAACCCAGAGCCTGGCGGAATACGATTAAAATTTCTAACCACGGGTTTTTATCTTTTAATTTCTCATTTTTAACGGATTATTTACCAGCAGCCGGGTATCCAAATCTTTATCTCGTCTATAAATTAACGCGTCTATATTTACACCATCCAGGGCCGAGGTAATATCTAGATAGGCTGGTCATTTTTTTCAAAATTCTCATTAATATATAACGTACGCCGTAATAATTGTACATTTTAAGGGCCGATTCCCATATAAAACTGATATACCTTAAAAGTATTTTTCAGAAATTCTCAGCCAAAAATAGTTAAGGGGCGTTAGGACCCGGGACGGCTCGGATCTTTCTTATTCGGTTTTAAAAGCGGAATTAACAAAAAATCCGTCGATGGCGAAGGAATAAGGCCATTTTGTATTATAAACTGGAATAAAAAAGACAGGCGACCGGCAATGAGTTTTTACGAAATATATTCGGAATACCGGAAGAATTCTTCCTTCTAGGTAAAGCGCTTATTATATGTGTCGGGTCGACTAGTTTTAAAAATTTACTACCCCGTGTCCGGAACCTATTAGACGCGTTCGGGATATATTTCTGTAATAAAAACTGGGATAAATAATCGGTTGTCCCGTTTTCCTAAACCTATGTATATAATTCCGGGACCATACGAAAAACCATCAGCCGTATAATTCGAAGACGATAGCGCTATGACTTTCCGAGTATCCGGGCTTTTTCACCCGGTATAAAAACGGAGTAGTATAGCTGGCCGGGGTCTCCAATTATTATCGCGTCTTGTATAATTCCGGGACCATACGAAAAACCATTAGCCGTATAATTCGAAGACGATAGCGCTAAGACTTTCCGAGTATCCGGGCTTTTCCACCCGGTATAAAAACGGAGTAGTATAGCTGGCCGGGGTCTCCAATTATTATCGCGTCTATTTACTGGTTTCTCCGAGTGGCTTTCCTAAGGTGCTGGAAAGAACGCTCTTTTACTTTAATAGGTACAAATAATCGAACACGCGTATAGAAAATACGGCAAAGATAATGAATAAATGGTCGAATAATGGAATGACCAGAGCCGAGGATGTCCCTATTCCCGTCGAGTATGGAATTAATTATAACGAATCAATCGGCACCAAACTAATCTTTTATATAAACTGCAGAACATTTATCTTTCTTTTTCGCTACCAAATCGAAAGTAGCGGGGAAGGAATCCAACTCGGCGGAAGGAAATATCTCCGTACCATCTCTGTCGGTAAATAATTGATGGAGAAAATTATCTTTTCTAGTAGGAAAGCCGATTAGTCGCGTCGTTATTAAAATTTATCAAAAAACGCTTCATCCATACTAGCCGTACGTTTCCGACGCTGCGCCGGTATCCGCGGGTGGAGATAGGCGCGGTTTCCACTATACCATTTCGTCCAGCGAAACGGATCCGTATAGCCGGTATCCTAGCCACGGCCCCTTTACCGACAGCTAAATCGCTGGAAACCGGAAATCATGAACGGCTACAGTTTCCAATCCACGTACCGTCTGACGCGTTAGGCGCGGTTTCCACTATACGATTTCGTCCAGCGAAACGGATCCGTATAGCCGGTATTCTAGCTACGGCCCGTTTACGGACAGCGAAATCACGGAACGGATCGACTAGACCTCTCTCCTACTTTACGCTGGATACGAATCCTTATGGATTGACGTCTCCGATTCCATAGCCAATAAGAAACTACTTTATGGTAAACGAGAGCTTGGAAAAACATGGCCCTTTACCGACAGCTAAATCACGGAACGGATCGACTAGACCTCTATCCTACTTTACGCTGGATACGAATCCTTACGGAATTGACATCACCAATTCGACAGCCAATAAGAAACTACTTTATGGTAAACGAGAGCTTGGAAAAACGTGGCGGTAAATGACGAAATGTTATAAATTTGGTTAGTGAAAACGGTTTGTCTTTACCACAAATCCCGAAAAGAATATCGCTACAAAATTTTAAAAAATAATATTCCAGACAGAATAACGGACCAATTTAAACCAGATGGTAAGTTTATAAACAGAACACAGCGTAGCTAATCCAGTTGGTCTGGTGCGCGTGTTCATTCTCGCTTTATACACAAATCCTGGAAAGAATATCGCTACAAAATTTTAAAAAATAATACTCGAGACAGAATAACGGACCAATTTAAACCAGATGGTAAGTTTATAAACAGAACATAGCGTAGCTAATCCAGTTGGTCTGGTGCACGTGTTCATTCTCGCTTTATAAAGTATTATTCAGTTTTAGAATAACGAAGTGAGCGTTATCTCATCACTATACGATTGTATCTTCCTTCCAAAAGTTTTAAGTTAAACATTATATTTATCGAAATAGATAAAACAACCCCTTTCTCCATCTTAAAATGAACTTTTTCTATCGACGTATTCGATTGGTTTATTTTTAAAACATCGGTTATTGGCTACTTCGATACGATGTTTACAAAAGTTACGGGTCCGTTACGCGGCCAATGTGAGCGCGTAAACGTTTCGCTGTCCGAAATCGGGAAATAGATAAACCAACCCCTTTCTCCATCTTAAAATAAACTTTTTCTATCGACGTATTCGATTGGTTTATTTTTAAAACATTGGTTACTGGCTACTTCGATACGATGTTTACAAAACTTACGGGTCCGTTACACGGCCAATGTGAGCGCGTAAACGTTTCGCTGTCCGAAATCGGAAGCTAGTCGACTGCGTCATAGGCGCGGTGTGGATGGGCCCCGTTCCGTCCTAGGACTCCCCTTCCCGGTCAAAAAAATAAAAATAAATGATAGGAAACTCTTTCGTATCTACATAAAGTTTAAACTATGGGATTCGAATAAAATACGGAATATCCACGTTTCGAAAGAGAGTGAATAGTAGAATAAATGTGGCCGTGTGGGAATGGGAGCGCCAGTCTACTCCCTTAAAGCCTGTTAGGTTAATTCGGATGAATTTATTAGGCCCCGAACAGCGTTAGCTCCAGCCCCCCCGTGTTAACGGAAAAAACGCGGCTCCCCATCCGGGGGAATAAAGGCCGGTGGGAGAGATTGCGGGACCATTCTTTTTCCGTTATTGGGCGGGCTCCGAACAGTGTTAGCTCCAGCCCCCCGTGTTAACGGAAAAAACGCGGCTCCCCATCCGGGGAATAAAGGCCGGTGGGAGAGATTGCGGGACCATTCTTTTTCCGTTATTGGGCGGGTCCGCCCAATCGTAAACCACAGATTACTAATACAGATGGGACACTTAGCTAAAAACAAGGAAATTTCGGTACCACAGCGCCTCTCAGTTGTGTATTTTTTCTCGAATGTAAAAATTTTATAATTTTTCGAGACATTAGGACTAGTATTAATATTTCCAGTCATTTAAATAATAAAGGATATTTTATTACTTTAAAATATAGAACTATATTGAATAATAATATTACGTAGTAATCTGTTATCAATATAGAACTATATTGAATAATAATATTACGTAGTAATCTGTTTCCCGGCTTTCGTTTCTAGTAGCCATCTCGTCCGGCGACCGCCAACTTTTCCTAAAACAACTTGACTAAACGGGTGGCGGAACGGCCGTCCGGCCCACCCCGGTACCGCCCGGTGGTTTCTCCGGTCCACCGAATATTTCGGAGATCCGGCCTCTGCTAAAAGAATCGCTCCGATCGGGGGATACGGTCGACCCTGGCGCTGGAAAATTCGTACCCGGGACCGGCACCCTTCCCGTCTGTCGGACGGCCCTCCAGCTGCCTCCCGTTCCGGATCTCGCTGGACGCGCCGGATGATCGGCCGTATCCGAGCGGGTGTCCACTGTCCCGGTTTTACCGGACACCCGGCAGTTGTCGCGGTAACCGAGTGACGGGCTACCGGTTTGGCCGATGGCCGGGCCGATCTGTCCAGTTTAAATTCTGCCGGCTGCCGGACTCGGCCAAATCGCTTTCGACCAATTGGGTGAAAATTTAACCATGACGTCATACCGTATTCGTTTTAATCTTCGACTAGTGGTACGATCGCCACGCACGTTTATTGCGATGTGTACCCAAATTTAATGATTTTATGTTAAAAATAAAATATTCGACAACGAGGTATATTTCATCGTCGGCCGGATTGGACGAGTGGAAACGCTTCGGCTTTCCACTCTGGAGGACCCGGGTTCGAATTTCGTGTCCCATCCCTCGAAAATATTTATCATGGGGTCCGGGCCCGGCCCATCGACCCCCGTCCTCCACCATCCGGCTGATCCCTCCGCAGGGGTGGGCAGCCTGTGGAAGGGCTTGTTCACCACATAGTATTCTACCAGAAAGGAATGTGGCGTCATTTGTTGACAAAAAAAATCAACCGTTATCAATCCGCCACTTAGTACTCTTACTGAGTGGAAAGTGGCGTCATCTATCGACAAATACATAGTATTCTACCTGAATGGAGTGTGGCGTCATCTGTTGACAAAGTTAGTATTCTCCCTGAATGGAAAGTGGCGTCATCTGTTAACAAAAATAGTATTCTACTAGAATGGAGTGGCGTCATCTGTTGGCCAAAAATAAAAATAGCTATTTACCGCTACACTCTTACTGAGTGGAAAGTGGCGTCATCTGTTGACAAAAAAAAGGTATATTTCATCATACAAAAGTGGAGAAAAAGTATATTATAGCTTTTATCTATTCGAGATCGGTCGACTTTTAAGTGACGAATTGTTTTTTAAGCGTGAAAAGAGAAATCCAAATAATCCTAATCAGTTCTTTTGCTTTATTAAAAACTTTATTATTCATAGATTTTTACTGAAAAAATTTCCAGCATTGAAATGACCCAACAATTTTCCGACACAAACCGGAGAAGCCATTATTATTTTTCAGTTCTTTTGCTTTATTAAAAACATTATTATTCATAGATTTTTATTGAAAAAATTGCCAGCATTGAAATGACCCAACAATTTTCCGACACAAACCGGAGAAGCCATTATTATTTTGACAAATTATTTTGTTAACTGCTCGTCAATTGGTTAGATTTAGTAAATCTCACCAATCATCTCATCGGTCCTCTGGTTTGCCGGCTAGACGGCCGCCGGTGAAATGTACACCGAATCATCTCATTGGTCCTCTCGTTTGCCGGCTAGACGGCCGCCGGTGAAATGTACACTTCTCTTCCGTTTTCGACCACGGCCAAGCCGGGTACTCGGCCATACCGGTCGGTGAAACCGGGACAGTGGACACCCGCCTTTAGTCGCCATTTAATCGTCCCTATCGAGGTTAAAGTAAGGCCGTCCGTCCGTCGAAAACTGGTATAAATGTCTGGATGACCGGCTTCGGCTTTCCACTCCCCAGCACCCGGGTTCGATCCCACCCCTGGAAAATATCCACGGTGGGTCACGACCCGGCCTTGGCCATCCGGCCCACCCTTCGGCCGGAGTGTGCGGTTTGGCCCCTCCGCTTAGTATTCTTCCGGAATGGAAAGTGGCGTCAAAAATAAAAAAAAGAAATACCAGCGGCGCCTTCTGGTGTAGGTGACCTACTTATCTATTAAGTCCGGTGATGTATCTTTACAGATAATTTAAATCGCATTTTTTCGTAGTCAAGAGCCGATACCGTTTGAAGTAAAAATCTGAAAAGCTTAAGACCAACCTATTTATATGGAAAAGATAAATACGACTTTTATAATATTTACTCTAAATTCTTCCAAAATATATTAATTCGATAGATACGGCGCCATAAAATCGATGGTAATAAACCCGTCGTCTTTTATAGTTTTAAAAATTTTTTACATAAAATCACGTGGGCCCGTTTTCGGTTAAACTCAGCCGGCAGTTAATATTTACCGTAATAAATTTATCCATAAAATATCTCGGCCTAGGTGGCGTCTGGCGCTTTTTACGCCCTCTTTCGATTTTAATAAATTATTTAAAAAATTATTTGGAAGTATTTTAAACGGATTAACGTAGAACGGCTTTACTGCCCATTAAAAATTTGGCCTATCTTTTGGTGGAAATGCGCCACCGCGTTATTTTCTCTCTCCGCCTTATCTACGGGCGATGACCGACATCGTATCGAATCAAACGATTTTCTTTCGGAGGTTTTATACTTCGGAATGGTAAGCTTAGATGGGTGAGAGCGTCTTTCTTTAACCTACAAATATATCCGGCCGGATTGGCCGCCTGGAAACGCTTCGGCTTTCCACTCTGGAGGACCCGGGTCCCACCCCTTGAAAATATTTATCATGGAAAGCCGAAGCGTTTCCACACTGCCAATCCGGCCGACTCTATTGATCAAGGTTAGTCTAATTAAGCTGCCATATCGCACAAGGAATATACTTTATCAGGCTGCGGCCATTTGTACAGCCGTCATAGACTAGCCAACAGTCGGCCGGATTGGCCGCGTGGAAACGCTTCGGCTTTCCACTCTGGAGGACCCGGGTCCCACCCCTTGAAAATATTTATGGGGTCCGTCCATCCCCGTCCTCCTCGGCAGGGGTGGGCAGCCTGTGGAAGGGCTTGTTTCGCCTCGCCACTTAGTACTCTTACTGAGTGGAAAGTGGCGTCATCTGTTGACAAAAAAAACTACAGATATATTTACGTTTATTACGATTTAGTAGATAAATCCTGTAAAATTTTATGGTGGCCCGTAAATCGCCTCTCTGCCACGTTATCACTCATATTTGCGTCTATATAAAATTGATTCGACATTCGAACCTACGTCGTACTAGTGCTAGTAACGGAGCGGTTATTTGACGCGATTTCAATCGGAGCTCCGACTGAGTTATGCGCATTTCTACTGCGCATAACTCAGTCATCGGGACTGATTCTTGTCGAAAACCGACATTGTTCAGGAACGAACATCAGATAAGTCGTTAAAGAGCGCCTTGGTTTATGTTATTTTATAAACTATTGCGTTCTATACAAGTCAAAATGTAATCTATTTTTGCTAGCCAACACCTATGATGGGATCAACCAGAAGGTTGAAGGATAGGGTTCAACAGGCCGGGTCCGGACATCTGAAAAACTGGGAGTGTGGGACCTGGATTTGAATCCGGATCCTCCAAGGTGTAAGCTACAGCTTTACCACGCGACCATCCAGCCGACCATTAAGTCTAAATGTAAAAAATTAATTATTATTATTCACTTTAATCAAAATACAGAATAAAAAACACATATTCAATTGAATGGCAACAACGACCTATATTGATCTCGTAGAAATCATAAAAATATTCTTGTAGAGAATGTTGGGCAATAATTAATTGTGTCGATGGAACACAATGCATAGGATACCTCTATTGTTAACATATAATAAAATATTTTTATCAATTCAGTGCTAGTCCTTTTTGATGATGATGGAATGCTTACCGTAAAGAAATCTTACGGCCGTATTCACCATGGCGAATTAATTCTCAGACCAAGATCACTTCTATTTTTCGATAATTTTGTTATAATGTATGTCTGCAGAATGCTATAGTTTCAATAAATATTGTTATAAATTTTTTAAATTATTATTATTTTTTATTCTTATCAGCATTTTTCGATGTAATTGACTATTGTATATATTGTCTTTAAATAATTGGAGGGAAAATGTTACAAGTTGAAGAGAAGCTACGATTATTTATGACCGTCTTGTAAAAACATCAATTAGAAGAGGAAGCTCGAATCGCTGTGACCCCGCTGTAAAATGGACCAACCTAAATTGGACATGCGCAATTAGTGATGTCGACTGTAAATAAGATATCTGCATTATCTCTTATTATCGAAACATTCCAAGACTTTGAACTAATAATGTTTCAGAAAACAAAAACTTTATTTGAATACTTTAATTCCTTTGGAAATATAACTTTGCAATAATATACATTCTAGGAATTATTTAACTCGCTTCTATCGGGGAGGGGTTAAATAACCTCTCGCAGTTGGAGATTAATTCACAGAATTTGTTGTGGCAACTACGAAAAATAGGAGTGATTTTTGTCTGAGAATTAATTTGCCATGGTGAATACGGCAGTTAATGTTGTATTATATAGAGCATTTAATTTTATAGGCACGCAGTGCTTAGTAGTCGGACGGCAGATATTGTTTCGACTGTACATTTTAAGGTTAAGGTTAGTTTATTACGCCGCCATATCCTCATGGGATATTCTTTATCTGGCGGCGGTCATATCCTCATGGGATATTCTGTATCTGGCGGCGGCCATTTATAGCTCCCATCACAAACTACCCAGTACCCATGATGGGGTCAACCGTGTTGAAGGATGGGGTTCAACAGGCCGGGCCCGGACCCCTCCTGAAAAACTGGAGATGTGGGACCCGGATTTGAACCCGGATCCTCCAGGGTTGTAAGCCAAGGATGGAGTTCAACAGGCCGGGCCCGGACCCCTCCTGAAAAATTGGTGGTGTGTTGACTCGGATTTGAACCCGGATCCTCCAGGGTGGTAAGCCGAAGCTTTCCCAAGTAAGCCGAAGCTTTACCACGCCTCCAGGGTGGTACGCCGAAGTTTTCCCACGCGGCCATCCGGCCGATGTACATTTTAAGATCCCATGTATGAGTTTAATGTCCTTTTCTACACAGCGGGATATTTTTGTGCCTATCACGGGCTGCCCGTACCCTTAGTGGGATCAGCCTTCAGATAGAGGATAAGATTCAATAAGCCGGGCCCGGACTTCCTTCTGAAAAAATTTCTAGGGATATGGGATCAAGGAATTGAACTCAGATCCTTCGTGATGGAAGTACAGTACACTTCAACCGCAGCCAACCAATCGATTTACACTTTAAAGTTAAAATCGATTTTCGGCTTTCATTTCTTGAGATATTTTTTCAGAGATCCAAATTTCATTCTTAGATCCCCATTTTTTTATTCTGTTTATTCCCATTAAGGCCGCCATACACGGAGCGATTTGTCGTCAGATCCGTCATTAACCTCCGAATCGTCAGACCGATTGTAGAACTCCACACACGAAACGGTTTATCGTCAGATCCGTCGTTGAGACCGATCGTTTAGATCCAGGCTCATTTCGCTGGAATTCAGCGAAATGAGCCTGGATCTCTCTTGAAAAGTCTGATTTGATTTCGCTTACTATCTAAAATACAGAAATTGGGTGGAATACTTCCCATACCTCTCTTTTGTTTTATACTGTTATCCAGTCAAAGATTACTAGCTTTGAAAGCCATTCCAGATCTATCACAAGTTACCAAAAGGAAAAGCATATCAACGCAGGTATAGGCAATTCTTAATGCGCTATACATTTGCCTCTCTTGGTAAGTAATGCCTGACTGAATAACGGCATAAAATAATAAAAGATCACAGGTGGTTTTCTATGAAGTATGAAAGAAAATACAATTAAATAATAGTAATACATGATAACTCACCTCTTTCCACCTGTATGCACGCAAGAATCATACATAATACGTATTTTCTTTGTTGTAGCGGGCTATTCTTGATCTCGTCAAAAATTTCCCACATTTATAATTGAATCGGTCATCAAGAAAAGAATGGGATTCAATAAACGTGGTATAGAAAATCTAGTAAGAAAATCTAGAGATGTAATTTCTTCTGAATACTTATAGCACATGTTTATATCACTTATATGTATGGCGTGTTCAAATGAAACCGGTTTGAAACGCGCCACATAAAGTGTTGACATTTCAGTTTTGGAACGCGGATGTTAAAGTGAAACTGTATGTATTGCACATGCTTAATGCTCTTAAATTGTGCACTTGCGTCATTTTTAAACGCGTGACGTAACGTTAAAGATGGCTGGTATGATTAAAATCCCTCCAAGCAGGATATGCAAGCTATAATTCAGTTTTTAACGGCTGATGGATGTAAGCATGATGCTAATAGGTGATCCGCATATTGACTGAACATATGCATTTAATATTAAAAAATAAGTTACATTCATTCATATATTTAAATATTCTATTATTTATTGAAAAAGGAAACAAGAAATTGCTTTATTTACAGTAAAAATTTATTGCAATATTTGTAATTTTAATTTGATTCTAATTTTTATTGTTAATTATTTAAGATATAATAAAGAAACAAATCTGGAGCGTTTAAAAAATTTTCAGAGAGCGCATATAACAAAGGATTAATCCCAGTTAATCCGCAACCCGAAACTGATAATCATAAGTCTACTGTGACTGTAAGGACTCAGGACTTTCTTAAGTCTTATCTTGATTCTAGATGACAATAAAATAAGGACCCCTTTAAAATTATTGTAAAGATGCAAGAAACAAAAACAGTTTAAAATTTAGCGTCAAGTCTTTAACATTATGCTATTACTGTACTTTCTAAGCAGGAATCGTCGGATCCCAGCATTTGACAAACATCCTATTTTGCCTATAACAAAAGATAGCCTTGTCTAAGATTATAATATTCGTTCTTAACCCCTTCCCTACCTCTTTCTTCTTTTTTCTATCTTCCCAAATTATCATTGTGGTATATACTCCATAAATTGATATTTTTTCCGGAATTAAAACATTCTGTATAGTCCAGGTTTGGGCATTTATAAACTTAGATTTAGAAATACTGTAATTTTTTTACTAATTTATTAAATTGATTGAGGAAAGAAACATTATATAAATTAATATTCCTATCATAAATACATTTCTCCGATTAATTTTTGAATTATTGCATTTTAAATTTAAACCATCAATTATTGATGGTTGTTCTTTTATATTAACTTTGCCAAAATAAATTATATTTCAATTCCTTAATTTGTAAATTTATCTTCTCTAGATTTGCCTAGGTAGATAGAGATACACTGAAGCATATCTCGATAAACTTTAGTGCCTAGGTTTTAATGTAATATTTTAGTTAGAGCGCGATATACTTGATTTCGGACTGTATTTGCAACATGCTATTACGAGAAAACTATCAGAGCCAATAACTTCAATTCTAATCACCAGATGTCATTAATATCTATTCCTGTGTACAGTTCCTAGATATATAGACCAGTTTCCGATGAATATCCGGTTGAGCATGCGCTCTAGATTGTCGTGCTATGATCAATATCACCTCTACTCAAAGCGGGAGTTTGTGACGTCATCAGCAGTAGGCCATTCGTAGATATAGTTTGCATGGAAGTTAATATTAATCGATAAAATATCGAAAATACAAAATTTTTTATTTTTTTTTGTCGTTTTTATGATATTCTTTTATATATCAATAATAATCATTTCTTTGTATAACATAGGCCTATATGAAATTGAAAAATACATATATACAGTATGTATAAACTCATTATTGTAATTCATCTTTTCTATATTATCTTTATAGAAAAGATGAATTATAATACAATTAATCATTTATTAATTAATTATCATTTTGCAATCAATTTACAAAATATTAACATGAAAATTTCATTGGTCAAAATGCAATATAATGAAATAAACAAATTAAAGAATTTTTTAGTTAGCATAATTATTCAAGAATTTCAAGTTTCCTTTTCTTTTTAGAACAATTTGTATCATTCTTCATTAAACAAAATTTTTTCAGAAATATATTACAAGCAGTCCATTAAAATCATTATCATTGTATTTTCAGTATCATGACTTTATTCACAATAAGGATCATTAAAAACAAAACTATCCTCAAACAGTTTTGTCAAAAATTTTCTTTGATTTTCAAGGCTCAACCAACTTTCGTGAAATGATACAAATTTGTAAGATTACATATGTATATATCACAGCATTTACAACAATTTCTTTTGGGTAAGTGAGTCCACTCCTATCAAATGTGTAAATCATTTCATTCCTACAATGAATTTTTTCATCAGTAGTTAAAATTTGTTTGAAGAAAATACATTTTAGTTTTTTCAAAATGGAATATGCGCAATAACCTCCCAAATATGTAAGCGCATTAAAATACTATTGAATTAATTGAAAATCTTCATCAACTACAATATTCGAGTTAACCTCTTGATTTTCTAATGTATTTGATAAATTAATATTTTCATTCCACTCATCATCATCATCATCCACTACATTAATGCATATTACTTGTTTCTTAAATGGTAATTCACACTTTATATTGCTTTGGAAGCGCAACTGGGTTTCTGTCTCAAATAATTGTCGAATACAAATGTGATATTGCCCTCCTACCATCTGCCTATACTTCCCGAATCGCTCTTCAATCGAATCAGTCTGAATCTTGCCTGGTAATATGTATTGTAATCCCAACTCTCTTATGCAATAATTATATAATTCAAGCAAACAATAAGTAGTTAGTTTGCAAGCCTCGTGAGTTTCTTTTGTTAATTCGCCTTTTTTCTGCAATCAATTTTCTTCCATGTATCGAGCCAATCTATAAATTCATTATGAAAGACATTTTTAACATCTGTGGGTGAATTTGTAAGTGGTTCCATAAATTTATCTATTTTTTCTAATGCCCTTCAAAGAAGTCTTAACATTCATAATTTCCCACCAAGTACTGATATAATTAATTAATTTGGCCATACTTTCAAAATTTGGAATATTATTTTCAGCACCAATGAATACAATCCATATGACACAAATCTATTAATATTGACTTTGTCGTCAAATATAGGTATTTTAAAATTTATTTCAATTATTTTTATTTAACCTAAGAATGCGATTTTATATTTGAATGTTTAATTATTAAATTAAATAAAAGAATTATTGTTAATTAAATATAATTAAAAAGTATCATCTCCAAAATTAATGACATTTTCTCCAGAGTACATTATTTTCCATAAATATATATAGTTTTTGAAAGAAAAGTTTTACCTGATTTTGTGTTAATTAAAACAATCATTCTATTTTATTCATTAAAAAAAAAACATAATGAATTATTTATTTATAATGTCAAAAGTTGTTTACATGCAAAAGCAAATTGAGTAAATGAAATTTCCCTTAATTGCTGAATGTCTTCTCCTATTTACAATGTATCTAATGGGAAGAGCACTCTCAGATTAAATATTTGGCTCCGTAACTGAAATTCTATTGTTAGTGAGTGTCAAAATAACTGCATACTGAAGTGCTTTAAGAAATTCATTTGTCTTCTTTTTTTTATAAGATTTTCTGTCTAGATAACAGTTATAACTGAAGTATCATCTAATATAAAATATGACGATTAAATACTTTTATATGACAACAAAATACAGTACTTTAAAATTAATCAAAAATATGATTTTAATATTAATGAAGTTTCGAATTTTTATTATTTTTCATTAGATAATTGGAGACAGTTATCTATAAATCCTGTTTTTATTCATAAAATTTGTCGATCTCTAACTGGAAATGATAATTAATTTTTCTATTTATTCTATATTTCTTTAAATAAAAAAATATAGCCTGACATTCAGCTGCACTTTGATTGGCATCACTAATCTGACGCCGGAATCGGGCATCTGATTGTTCTAACTTCAATTTTTATGTAATGCAATTTTGTTTAGTTCTAATTAAAGTTCTTATACTGTATTGGTCTCTTAATTAAGAGTGTCTCATGAAAAACAACAGGAAAGTCTATTTTTTATCTTATAAACACTGTCGATCTGTTGCCTGATGATATACACAAATCGGTAGGAGAGTCAGTGAGATAAATTTTTTTGCCTAAAAAGGTTAACAATAAGCGCACGAACAAAAACAGTAATTTTTACCCTAATAATACCGGTATACAACTTTTTATACCTACATTTTTACGCGCAGGCCTACAATACATTTTTTGTATTGTAGGCCTGCGCGTCTACGTAGGCCTACAATATTAAGGTTCCATCGTCAAAGCAAACATCACAATTTTCTGGAGTTGGAAAAAGACCGCAGAAAGCGAGTCTTTTCGAACTGACGAAGCATCGTCGTCACAACTTTTCCTAGGAAAACAAAGAAAATTTCTGAGACGTTTAGAAGCATTGAGGAGTTCAAATCAAATGAATCAGCAGAAAATAAGTAAATCAAGTTCTTATACTTATGATGTATAAAGACAATAAGAAAACTGAATATTTGGATCGTAAAGTTTTTCAATATTTTGTAAAGACAATAGCATCTTCGTATAAAATTCCTTCCTTCTGCGAGTCTTTTCGAATTGACGAAGCATCGTCGTCACAACTTTTCCCAGGAAAACAAAGAAAATTTCTGAGACGTTTAGAAGCATTGAGGAGTTCAAATCAAATGAATCAGCAGAAAATAAGGTAAATCAAGCTCTTATACTTATGATGTATTAAGACAATAAGAACACTGAATATTTGGATCGTAAAGTTTTTCAATATTTTGTAAAGACAATAGCATCTTCGTATAAAATTCCTTCTCCACCAACAATTAAAAGACTGATTTTCGATAAATATAGTGATATAGTATCCATAGTCAAACAATAGCTCAAACAGAAATTTTGCTTATTCACTACTGATTTATGGACAGACACGCGGAAGAGGAGTTACATTAGCTTGACTGTCCACTTTATAGATGAGGAAAATAAAACAACGCGATGCAGCATTGGATGTTTTCATATTGAAAAAACGGTATGCTAACGAGTATCTGCTAATAAACTAAAGCAGTTGATAAAATACTGGAAAATAGATGAAGAATATATTAATATAGTTATTATTGACAATGTACAAAAAACATCGATGTTTTTTAACATCGATGTTTTCCTATGGATGTTCGACACTAGTTTATGGTAAACAACTGACGACATCAGCCAACAATCGGTAAAAATAGGAATACCTCAACCACCAATCACCGCCAGTTCTTGCGGTTGAGTTCGTTCTAGAAATATAGAACTTTTTGATTTAAGTTCAGAATAGGATTCCGAAGCATTTCTCTTTGGAGACTGTTAGTATTAAGACTTTCTTATTTATAAATTAAAGCCTTTCCACATGGCTTATATTTTTACAACTTTATTTGTTTAATTAAAACATGTCATAGAACCAGATGCATGTCAGATAAATAAGTCCTAAAATGTGTATATAAACAATTTAAATGTTTAACACCATATCATATTTTACTATCTGACCGTGCACACGAAACTGTGTCACCTCCACTATATTGGGCAGGCACATTCCTGCTCTGCTCTGCTCCGCTCATTTATATGAGCGGGTAATTACTAGTATTAGTGAGTGAATCTTTAGTTTAGAAATAAAGAACACAAATAATTTTAATTCATTATTTTATGGAGTTAAAATTTACTTCATCTCTAAGCGATCTTATAATTTATCAGGAGGGGTCCAGGCCCGGTAGTTGAAACCATCCTTGAACGTTACGGTTGACCCGATCATGGGTATTAGTCAGACTATGGGCTGTATAAGAGTCCTCGGCCAGATAAAGAATAACTCATTAGGATATGACAGCTTAAACAAAATTAAATATTTATAGGATATTTATATAATGCAGAGATTATTATGATGAGATAAGAGTATTCTTACTGCGTTTGTGTCTACTATAATTTTACAACATTCATATAACTCTGATTTCATTTATGGATGTTATATATACCATTGCTTCGTGACCATACTGCGAGAAACATTTAAGATTTGCGAGCAATTGCAAGCGAACAGCACAAGAGAAGCCGTATGCTTCGAGTAGAACCGTGCGATTAATCAAGTCTGTGACAAGTGACGCTGTAGTTTGCTTCCGCCTTTAGAGATTTCCACAGATTGGTGATTTCTTAGACCGGTTGGCCAATAGCAAACTAATCGAATAAATTGCCTATAATGTGACGTCAGTAGTCATAAGCAGGTTGCTAGAGCGGCTTCTCCGGCATACATGCAGAAATGAAATATAGTGACGTTTACAACTGAGCAATTAATTTAAACTGCCTTTGTCTTGCACCGCCTTCTTGTTTGCTGACATCACGGCAGACGAAGTATATTATGATGAGATAAATTTATTCATGCTGTGGCTTGTGATGTCGGTAATTTTATAAGTTTCATATACATATACACTGCTTTCATGTACCAGGTTTGATGGATGTTATATATGCGTTTGCTTTAAACTCATACCAAGAGAAGCGTCTAAGATTAGCGAACAATAGCTAGCTATCTTTAGCGGGTTACACTGAACGTGACGCGAAGCGAAGCGTAAGAAAACAACTTCGCGCTGTTAGGGGCGTACAATGTGTCTTTGCTTTTTCAGTGCTGCTGCTCGAATTAACGTTGCGTAGCCGCGCGAAAGGAGATGAATACATTGAACTTTGACCAATCATCACTCACCAACAATACGGTGCATTAAGACGCGAAGGAAGCCATCAACCAGTAAAAACGAATGTTTTATATTCTTGAAAAGTGGTGACGTTCAACAGTTTGGTAGGGATTCAGATAAAGAATTTATTTTAGAAGTACAAAAATGACCATTTCTATATGACATGCGATTAAAAGAATACCGAAAATATACGATCACTTTTTTTAATACCAAATCAGCTACACTTCGCAAACGATCTCTATCGGCAAATCCATGAAACATTAAGAAATAACTCGGTTACAATGTAGACAGGCTGCAGTGCAGTGCAACGCGAAGCGAATGATGTAAATTTTTCTATAATCTTTTGCTTCGCTGCACTTCGCTTGCATAATGTTACGTGTGTAACGTAACCGTCACGGCCTTAATTGTGTTTGTGAGAGGTGACACTGCAGTCTGATGCGCGACGCAACCAAACCTTAGAGATGAAGTAAATTTTTGCAGTTTATTGATACAAGAATAAAAATGTTTGGAGTTGAATTCATTGAAAAAAATTATTGAGAGTTCCTAATTCTGTCAACTCATAACCAAATGAATAATTTTATAATTTGAAAACTAAAGTAATAATAGCAATTTAGTTATTAATTCGATCATTTTTCTTACACCAATAATATTTTCCATGTTTCAGTTTTCATACAGGTATACATCCTAGCATCGCAAATAATCTTTATTATATTTTTATGTGAGATTGAGAGCCAGAGTGAACCATACTACATTCTCCTAAAGACATGAAAAAACGCTGTTTAAGTAGACTATTATTTACTACTTAAGAGTTTTTCAAAAAATTTTAAAAGGCGCAGTTTTTAAAACTTGCCTCAGGCACTACAATTATTCGGCCTGGCCCAGATAATAATTTTCAATAGGCTTGGTCCTCTACTGAGACCTGGCAACATAAATGACTTTTATACAAATCAGATAAAAAATAAACGGAATGACTCATTTGTACTTTTCATCCACTGCTGGATGATGAAAAGTAGAAATGGTTCACCATTTGTTTTCCATGTATTTCCTTATTTTGTTTCCATTTATAGCTATCTAATGGTAAAATACAAGATTTAGGGTGTAGGAATGAGTTATAATTTCAGTTTTTAACAATCACATCAGGAATTAGAACTAAATTTAGAATTTAACAGTTTCTTATATAATCATTATCAAAATTTTCCATTCCTAAATGAAATAAATGTATATATGAATTATGTTTTTCCCTATGTCTCTTCCTTTGTATGTCCGTCGTTGTGTTTATTTTTTTATCTGATTTGTATAAAAGTCATTTATGTTACAAGGTCTCAGTAGAGGACCAAGCATATTGAAAATTATTAACAGGGCCGGGCCGACTAATTGTGGTGTCTGAGGCATGTTTTAAAAACAGCGTATTTAAAATTTTATTTTGAAAACTCTTAAGTAATGAATAATAGTCTACTTAAACAGCGTTTTTCATGTTTTGAGGAGAATGTACTGTGGTCCACTCTGGCTCTCAACCTCACATAAAAATATAATAGTCGGCCGGATGGCCGCGTGTTAAAGCTTTGCCTTACCACCCTATAGGATCCGGGTTCAACTCCGGGTCCTACACTTTTAGGTTTTTAGGGGGACTTGGGTCCGGATCATTGAACCCCATCATTAACCATCCGGTTGACTCCATCATGGGTGTTAGCTAGCCTGTGATAGGCTCTATAAGTGGCTGCTGCCAGATACAGAATATCCATGAGGATATGGCGACTTAATATAACTAAAAAATATAATAAAGATAATTTGTGGTGAAACAAACGACAAAACTAAAATTATAACAAATCGTTAATTTAATAAAAAATTAAACACATTCTGTTTACTTTTAATTAATCTCAAATTTATAGAAACTGATAAAACGCAGTTAGAATATTTCCTTTTATTAATGTATTATTACGAATTTTGATAGATTAAAATTTTTTTGTTCTTCTTATAATGTCATATTTTTAGAATTCATTTTGACGCCTATATCAATCCAAAAGTGCCTATGGCAAATTCATTTTGATGCCTATATCGATAACAAGTGCCTATATCAATCCTAAAGTGCCTTCTCCGACTCATCTATAGAACCGGTCCTGATTATTACTATTGGTTTAATACTGAGCTTTTCTATTATTTGTTCAATATCAGAATAGGTATGTTTTTCTCTTGTGTTGTAAGCCAAAGCTTTTCCATGGGGCCATCCGGCCGACTAGTGTTGGGACAAGCTAGGGGATCTTGTGTGAGAAAAATGATCAAAATCGTTTCCGTTGATGAAAACTGATTCGCGAGAACAACTCTCTTCTTCATTTTAAAAAATAATAATATTTTATTATTTTAAACGAGGCTGGAGAGGAAAATTATCAATCTGAATCACTTTTAGCATACCCGACATAATGTTTGCCGAGTTAATGAATTTATATTTGATTTTTCAATTTTTTTTGCGCAATAATTTTAATGTTATGAATATAATAAATCTAGAGAAATCGATATTAATTGAGTAAATGCAATTTATTAATAATATCAATTACCGGTAATATAAAAATATTTCTGTAATATTATGTTTTCGAGATATTGCCTAATATAATTTTTATAATGTGATTCATAAATTATCTACTAATTTCTACCAAAAATCTCCATAAAAACACCGGAATCTAATATAAAACATAGATTATAATTTGTTTTTCATGGTAAAATTTAAAACTGTGACTATGAAATGTTTGTTTAAACTGATAATATTAATTTATATAATACGAATTTTCATGTTTATTATTTCTATTTTTGAAGTTGACGTAAAATACATGATATATTCTTATCTGTGATTACAAAAAATATTAAAATCACCAGATAATTTCTACGTCGCATAGTAATGTTTCGCCATTATGATAGTAGAAGTTGTTCGTTCTCATTGCAGTAGCGCATCAATTCTGCAAGTTGAGATCCATTCAATGTTTCTTCTGGTGTTCAATCAGAATGTGGATCACCCACTAGCACAATTGCATTTACATCCCTCAGCTGTTAAAAACTGAATTTAAGCTTTTATATCCTGCTTGGAAGATTTTCAATCATACCATCCATCTATACTGTTACGTCACGGGTAAAAAATTGACACAAGTGCACAATGTAAGAGTACTGCGGATGGGCAATGCATACAGCTTCACTATAATATCCGTGTTCGAAAACTGAAATGTCAACTCATCACGAGACGCTTTTCGAACGGGTTTCATTTGAACACTCAATGTAGATTAGAGTACAACATTTTACATAAGAGCATGACTGCAGTTTAGATGAGTAAAAATAGATAGATGATGTGAAAAACTTCCACACACAAATAAATTACTTTCTTTGATTTCCTTTAAGATTTAATAATGTTTTAATTTTAAGAAAAAATAACCAGAAGAAATTGTTTGAACACATAAATTTACATTTATATAAAATTCCCTCTTTACATAATCAATCACAAGTTTGATTATTTTAAATTTAAATCAAAGCATAATTCGCGATTATAAAATGTACATCATTATTATACTACAACTGTCTAATGACAGAAAATTAAATTAATGCAAAGATTTAAGATAAATTTCCATTTTACACATTATAATCAGTATTAAATCCGTTCAATGCTTAATAAAAAATTTTGAATTTGCGAATTGTGAAAGAATTCCCCCCACCTAATTTCATCATATTCAGTTATCACGATTTAAAGATTACTGTATTTAATGTTTTTAATAAAACTTATTATTGATCTTTCTTTCATGCAAAATGATGTGATTTTGAAATTTTATAAAAGTATAGTATAATTACAAAAATAGTGCAATGAAATACATCCACAGAATACAGATGTATTTGTTTTGTGATGATAGAAGGTCGTCTGCTATATGCAATCGCACTGTCTTCCTCTCTGTGAGTGAACTCTTCTTAGTACAGTTATTGCTCAGTTGAGTAAAGAAAATCAAAAGAAATACATGAGAATAAATATGACAAATAGAGAATATATTAAATATTTCGTTTTAGTTTCATTTCAAAAACTGCTTAGTTGAAGCAGTTTATATTATTGTTGATATATATATTTTATTAAACAAAATGACAATATTTCAATAAATTTTTGTCACTTTTTGACTAATTAATTATAATTTAATTAATGAAAATTTGCATAATAAGTGATTTTTTATCAATAATTTTTTAAAATATTATCTGATTTTCTTCATTCATACCTTATTTTATTCATAAGACTTGCTGCTATCAGAAAATAAACATTTCATTGGATAGTTAAGATTTCATGTATAAAAACCTGTCTTTTCTCTCTCATATAATGAACGAAAAGTTGTGAAAGAAATAAAACTCAAAAAAATACATTTACATCTTTAGAATAACAATAAAAAACATAATAAATCCTAAAAATTTCAATGAAAATTAAGTGAGATTTCACAATTTCATTTTTTTTGCATATTGATGAGGCTTAATTAAAAAATAGCAGACAGCAAAAATGTTAAATTGGTAAGTGAATATGTAAAACTATCGTATTTGGGCAACAGAAAACACTAGCTATTCAAGAAGTTCCATTGTTTTCTCCAAAAATAACAACATGATGTGGATTTATGACTACTTTCATCATTATGTGATATTTTTTTGAAAAGGCAATACTGACCAGGCTCCAAATCTGTGCCATTAGTGAACAGTGGCATTGTGAAATGTTGATAAATTTCACAATATCAGAGCTGCAATAGTATGGGTGATAAATGTTCAATGAGCTGCACTAAACACAAACCAAAAAATAATAATAATAATAATAATAATACTCAAAAGCCCTTTAGCAGTCAAAAGAGTTTGACTACTAAAGGGCTTTTGAGTATTATTTTTTTTTTTTGGTATGAGTGGTGCCTTCAGGATATCATATTCAAATAAGCTGGTACACCACCTACATCTGAAACATACACCTACACCATTGAAATATCTGTTGTCTAAATTTCTCTTCATTACAAGTGTGTCCAAAGATTGATTAAAATAGTACTTTACAAATGAATGGATCATCATTCATTGTTCTTGGCCATTCCAATCACTGACCTCATCCCATGTGACTTCTAGTTATGGGGTTATTTGAAAAGTCAGGTATATTGAAAAGGATGTCAAACTTATCAGATCTGAAGGACAGCATTAGTCATCATATGATAGCTATTCCAGTTGACATGCTATATTCTGCTATAGAAAATATTGTTCTTCAAATGGGAAGTTTTTATTGACACTTGGAGGCCACATTAATAACTGTAGCATTGTTCAAGTGATTTTTATTTCCAGAGCATCATCTAATGACAATTTTGCAACTAATTTTTTTCAATAAATGGCAAGTGCATCCTTTGAAATATCTGTTGTCTAAATTTCTCTTCATTACAAGTCTTAGAACTCACTCCATAGCTCTCTAAGTAGGGATACTTTCAATTTTAACAATTTTGTACTCATATGCAGATGTTGACTAAGTCATCAATAGCCCAAATATAGATTGTAATGAATGCACTTATGTTTTAATCCAATATACAGTAGAGCAGGGATGGGCAAAAGGTGGCCCGCGGGCCGGATCCGGCCCGCAGCATAAACTACAACATATTACAATTTCAAGGCCCACAATTAGAAAATTCAAAAAAAGAAAATTATCTAATTTATTAATCCGTAGGACGAATTATTTTCTAATGTTTTAATGAAAAAAATAGTTTCTATGGATGCTTTTGAACTCTCTGCATACAAACAAAAACTAAAAAAATAACACAAAAAAAGTACATTTTAAAAATAATATTGATCACGAATATATTCTTTGTGTAAGTATCACAAAAGTGGCTATACATGATAGCCAGATTGACAAGAATGTGTGCAGATAAATTGGCGCAAGCATTATTCTTGTCCTGTATGATGGTGAGAGGAATATGTTTGTGCAAGAATCAATCTTGCTTGAACATGAATAATCATTTTATGTCAAAGTAGTTTTATTAATTATTAATAGATTAGCTAATGTTATCATCAATAATTTCATTACATAATTACATAATGGCACCGTAACGTTAAATTTGCCCTTAGGTACAGTCGGTTCCATAAAGTTTTGTACCTACCTTGTAGGGGCTAAGCTCACCGGAAGTTGATCAATTGTAAAGTCAGGTACTCGTACCAAGATTCAAGGCAGTTTCAAATGGACTTGTCTGTTGTGACTGAGAATAGGGAGGGAAGTATACGTGCGGGATGTGCTCGTCACGTGCTCTAAACTGACAAGAATAAGCGATAGAGACTGATAGCAGCATCGGTAGAGCGTCTGCCTACTGTTCCGAGGAGCCGAGTTCGAATCTTGTTTGGAGAAACATTTTTTTTTTTTCTTTGGTCAACATATTAGTTTGTGTTTAAATTTTAAACAATGCAATTAAAATATAAACGGTTTAAACATTTTCCAGACAAATGTGCAATATGGTGATGTGTTCATCTGAGGTTCTAAAAGATGCTTTAAAATTTAAAAAATAAATTTTCTGACTTCGCTTTATTTTATATTTTAAGTTTGAATAAACTAGATACTACATAATAATTTCTTTTTTACATTTATTAAACTCCGGTATTTGCTAAAATCTTTTAATATTTTCTAATATTGATAGGTTTAAACATCTTTCGGAAAAACAAAACATAAAAGCATTTAAGAAATTCCATATAACTGCGTCATTAGCTATCAGCATTTTTTTAAGAATTACTATCGAGTATTGGTCTCTTTATCCACCCTTTTATCCGATAAGCTAGTATTATCTAGCTACGCTGTGTTCTACAATGGACAAAATTCACGTGACGTCGTAGTCACGTGTTTTAGTGAAAACATTGTAGTTTGCCTAAGTTTAAACGAGAAGGATTATAACTAATTCGTGCTAGTTTATTTACTATATTTAAGAAAAAAAGCAAAATATAATTTTATTATCATTTCTAATAGCATTAAGTAATTTCATTTTTAAAGTTACCGGTACTATTTACTCTAATATTATAATTTATATAAGCCTTGAATTTTTATTATATATTTAATGGATATCACTTCCAGATATATGTAGTTCATTACATTATAAGGATTTTAAAATTTTCAATTTAAATCGTATTTATTGTTAAAAATATAAGAAACTGCATTTTTACAGAAAATAATAGAAAGTATGAATAAAATTATTGATCAAATCAGGCATTCCAATTTGTTATTTTCTGATGATGATTAAGTTAACTGGTGAGAAAATTTAGTGATATAATAAAGTAATTTTGTTCTATTAAACATTTGATCTTCATTAATAGTATGAATACAATATATATTATTCATATTATTAACAATCATAAACCAAATTTTCCATTAATAATGAACAAGAAGCTAAATATCTTTCTACTGTATTATAAGGTTACCGAAATTTCCTAGCTAGGTAAAATATGATCCAAATAAACCCAAATATAATTCAAAATTGCTATGAACTTCAAATGTGCAGAAATAAATATATTACAATTGATGTTTAACTCATAGCCCACAGTTACCCAACTGTGAGATTGTTCAGACTAAACCAAAATAAAATGCCATTATTAGAAACCAGAATGTTTTCTGTAAATGGTGTAAACTACATGAAAATAATTTCCATATGTAGATACTCTTCAAGTATATAATTAGCTATTATCTACAGCTTTTGGCATTATTACCGTAAATAACATAAACTTCAAATACACCGAAAACGTATGTTTCAGGATTATGACTTTGATACACCTCTTTGTCACTCTTGTTTTATTCAATAGCGAGTGGTATAACAACTTATCTCTTGATTGCGCATGTAATATTAGTGATAATATGCACCATTTTTGTTTCATTAATAACAAAATAGATTAGTTCATTATTAATAAAACAAAAATTCCCTACAGAACATCCAAAGTCATCTTGCAGACAAAAAAAATTAACACATGCAATTAAAATTACCTACCCCCGTTGCTACGACAACAGTTAATGGAATCATCCGATACTCGGAGAGTTCCAATGATTTACCTGAACTGATGAATCACATTGCTTTGAACTATTGGAAGTAAGTCGAACACCTTCCGCTAAGGTACAAAACTTTATGGAACCGACTGTACATTTCAATTTTTATACAGCCTGCTTCATTCTGAAGATTGTTTATCCAGCCCTCGGCAGAAAATAATTGCCCATCCCTGCAGTAGAGCAATGATTATTCAAACTAATTGGGATCAAGGGTAGTTTAGATAAATGATTTTTTCGGATAATCGATCTGATAGAAAAATAAGAAAAAACACAATGTAAAAAATACAAAACAAATTTCAAATACATATGTTTTATTGTTTACATAAGTTATTCTGCCTCATTTGTTTTCTAATTACTGTATTTGTATTATCATAGTACATCAATGTGGCACGGAGTATCTATGATGGACACGAGTCAAGACATAGCTACTTGTGATGTTTAAATTGTGTGTTAACTAACTGTCTGTGTCAGTGCTGAGAAACTTTCTTACTATGTTGCATGTATTGAGTAGTGATGCTTTTTAAAGTGTTACATATGTCTTGGGATGTAGATCTAGTGTTTTGAGGCTTTTGTGTAGGGTGTGAGGGATTACTCCTGTTGAGAAAATAATGATGGGTACTGTGACCACCTTTTGCATTCCCCAAAAGATGCTTAATTTCTTGTGAAAGTTCTGTGTATTTGCTAATTTTTTAGCCAGAGGCGTTTAATTTCTTGTGAGAGTTCTGTGTATTTGCTAATTTTTTGGGTGAATACACCCCGATGTTGTGTGTGTCTGGTATTGAGATGTCTATAATGTAGTTAACTTTTTGTTGTGTGTGTCTGGTATTGAGATGTCTATAATGTAGGTAACTTTGTGGATGTTGTGTGTCAACTTTGTTTTGTTTGTCTATGATGATTATTGAGATGTCTATAATGTAGATAACTTGTCTGAGAATGATGTGGGTATTGAGATGTCTATAATGTAGGTAACTTTGGGATGTTGTGTGTCTTTGTTCTGATTATCTATGAGAATGATATCTGGTCTGTTATAGTGTATGGTTTTGTCTGTTAGGATTGTTCTGTCGGTAGTACTCTGATTATCTACGAGAGTGATATCTGGTCTGTTATAGTGTATGGTTTTGTCTGTTAGGATTGTTCTGTCGGTAGTACATCTTGTGTGTTGAGTTTTCTAAGATTTTGTGTCTGGTATGTATTTGTAATATGGTGTGAGTGTGTTTATTAATTTGTGTTTGGTTGCAAGCTTTTGGTGTATTATGTTTGCTACTTGGTTGTGTCTGTGCAGGTAGTCTGTTTGTGCAAGCAGCTTGCAACCCGACGTAATGTGTTGAATTGTTTCAGGTGCTATGTGACATTTCCTACATGCGTCGTTTGTTAATGTGCTGTCTTTCAGTATGTATTTTCTGTAGTTTTTCATGTTTAATACCTGGTCTTGTATAGCTATTATAAACCCTTCTATTTCTGTAAATAAATCCCCCCTGACTAACCAGTTGTTTGACAGTTTGGCATCTATAAAATGTAATTAGATATATATACAGTAGTTTAATTGTTGATTGTTTTCGCATACAATCAATGTGCATAACAGAAGCTTAGATTCTCCCACCCTACAATGTGTAGGGTGGGAGTATTGGTGGAGACCTGTTGCTTATCACAATTGAAAATTACGTTCGGATAAGTGACATTTCAATTAATCGACATTTGGATAATCAAAGCTCTACTGTAAATGATTTTCAAATACTGGTGAAAAGTACATTAACTATCCTTACTGATTCTTAAAATGTTTTTTCAGATTATCCAGACTCCAAAATCACAACAAAACAAGTTTTATGTCCTCCTTACATTTAAAACTCTTATCACAATTGAAAATTACGTTCGGATAAGTGACATTTCAATTAATCGACATTTGGATAATCGAAGCTCTACTGTAAATGATTTTCAAATACTGGTAAAAAGTACATTAACTATCCTTACTGATTCTTAAAATGTTTTTTCAAATTATCCAGACTCCAAAATCACAACAAAACAAGTTTTATGTCCTCCTTACATTTAAAACTTAAGAATGAATTAGACAGTGGTTTCCAAACTCTGTGTCTGCTCCCCCCCTTTTTTCATAAAATATTGACAAATTCCCTCATTTTCATAACAGTCTAATTTTATAAATATTGTCTACTTACAATTTAATACCACAAAACAATATACCATATTTTGTACAAATAAAGTTCTTATTCATAAAAAATATATATTTATTATGATGTAAATTTTTAATACAATTAAACAAATCTTACAAAATAAATAAACCTAGAATTACATGTTTAATACAATATAATATTTAATGTGATAGTGAGCTTGTTTTTCAGCACAAAATTCTCTCAAATTGGGGTATCATTGAAGATATCACTACTTGCAATTCTTTTTCAATCACTAAATGAAATCATTATTTTATCTTTAATTAACCTGGCAGGGGTGAAGTGCAGAATTCTTCTCCCACATGCAAAAAAATTAAAATTTGGATATTAAAAAATTTTCTTAAAAATTTGGAAAAATTAGAATTTTCCTAAATTGCTAAGTCCTTCCTGATGAACTCTGCTCTTTTTGATGCATTGAAAAATTTTATGAGGTAAAAAAATTGAATGGGGATCTCGTGGTTTGAGATTCCACACTTTCCCCTACTAAAAAAAGTTTTTTCGATAATTAATTGTTTCTAAAAATAGTTTATCTTTTCATAGTGCTGTAATTGACAGTTTTGCATCACTTTGCTATATGTATAAGCAAACAATTAAATTTTTAGTCATATTTGCAAAGAAAAACTTTTGATAAATTTCTTTATTCTTAGATACTTCAATACATTCTTCATCTAATTTAACATTTTTAATTAAACCATTTATTAAGTTTTAAATAATGATAAAGCATATTGTTCTGGCATGCAGCTATCTTCGTATTTTATATATACTAAAAAATTTTGAAATAATTTCTAAAAAAAAAAAACAGATTTATTATTTGTTAAACCATTTCATACAATTACAAAATAAAAATTAGAAGATAAAATAATAAACAATACTTGAAGAAATGAGTATTATGCTATAGCCAGAAATGACCTACACGCAAATCACAAATTATTGTAATATATAGTGATTACTAAACTTTCAACGTTTTTCTTTAAGAAAAACAACAAATTTCTTTATCATCATTAATTGTTAAGATAGAGAAAATTTTTGATTCTATTTAGCATCGTAATTTGAATATTATACATTCAATAAAAAAATTGTAAAAAATAAGTATTTTTTCTTGGGCAATATATAGTGATTACTAAACTTTCAACCTTTTTCTTTAAGAAAAACAACAAATTTCTTTATCGTCATTAATTGTTAAGATAGAGAAAATTTTTGATTCTATTTAGCATTGTAATTTGAATATTATACATTCAATAAAAAAATTGTAAAAAATAAGTATTTTTTCTTGGACGGAAAATGCTACAATAGAAACAAGTAAATATATCAGAGAATATAAAAAAAATAGAATATGAAGTAAAATTTTATATTATATGCAATTTAGAATCCTTAGTTGAAGAATTATATTTCCCTTTTACACTCCTGCAGTCAGATTTTATTGCTCTTGTTTATGTCTCTTCCCCACTCGCATACCACCTCCAAATGACCTTGGATCACCCCAGGTAATAAGATCACCTAGTCTGTTTACAATAAAACTGGAGATGCATTTGTTTTAACTTTGGAAAAATATTTACAACTGAATGAAATATGATACTCTATTTATATAATTTTGATAACAGGTATCATATTACTTAAAAATTCATCAAAAATCAATAAGTTATAGTGAAAAAAAGATATTTTTTGCATTAGAAAATAGACACTTTGTTGAAAAATAAAGTTTCATACATTCAGATGATTTATTTTAACAAAATAGTGAAACCTTCGCATAATTAATAGTTTATTATTCCACATGCAAATTTCAATTTCCTACCTATTGTTATGGTTTCATGTTACCACTAACCGGTTAAAACATCTACAGAAGAAAGTTTCTGGGTACATGGATATATACAGAGTGCATCAGCTAAATCCGGACAAATTTCAAATTGAATTTCCCGCCAAGATTTACGTCAGCGCTACGACGCTGCTGACGTTTT
>AYEL01058259.1:0-68816 GCA_000484575.1 Olivierus martensii
ATTTTCAAATTACAAAAAAACAATCATTACTAGACAAAAAAAAAAAAAACACTAATATTGTCTGTCCACGAAAGCCATGCCTAGATAAGGTGGATGAATCCAAACGTGAAAGAGGAGAGTCGCAATCGGTATAATGACAGGTGGTAATTATTGAATTAATATTATATTAAGTTCTGTTAAATATACTATTTCCAATGTCAAAACTAATCATTTAGCATTCGACATTACAATAAACTTCCATTCAACTTCAGTTATCTTGCGTTTGAAAACATCCATATGCGAAGCTGTCAACTCTATTTTGTCACTGGACTCGTTCAGTTAGCACACACATACTTGCGTTGATGGTCACGGCTAAACTGGTCGGACAGTACCTAACATATATACATTTTTTTCCTTTTATTTAGTACATATTGCCTTTGGATGCTGATAAAAATATGCATTTTTAATAGGAGTGGCAAAAAACAAATACTAAATAAAATTGATGGTAGTCATTAAATTCTGCATGGAAGTTTGTCTCATTCTCCACTTAATTTGCAATTATTAATGTTTTTTTTATTTAATTTACTTTGTATTATACAGAGTATCCCAATTGAAATTTACAGATTATAAATGAATCACAAATTGAAGTAAAAAGAGATACACATTTTTAATAATGGCTATAGATTACTACAACTCAAAATGCTTTTTCAAAAAAATCATGATACCTCTATATGTGCTCCTGCCATAGCATGTGCAACATCTAGCCAAAATTCAATTTCACTCCAAATGCATTCCAGCATGTCTGTAGTAACAGTTCTCAACCCTCCAATGATATGTGTATGTAAGTTGGCAATATCAAGCATCTTTGTTGAGTACACTTTGTCTTTGATATAACCCCAAAGAAGAAGTTCAATGGGGTAATTCAAATAATTGAGGAGGCCGAGGTATCAGTCCATCTTGTCCAATCCAGCATTCCTTTATAGTTGAACTCATATGTGCAGACTCCAATGCGATGATGCTCCATCATGCTGAAAAATTACATGAGGCTGCAGATGTGCAATCTGAGGAAAGGCAAATTCCTCTAGCATGGTATAGATACAGGATACATATATCTGTCTAGATATATGTATTCTGTAAATTTCCTCCACAAAAAAAGGGTCCAATGATGAGATTCTTCATTAGAGTGTTCTACACATTTACCTTGGGACTGTCATGAATGTGTTCTTGAACTTTATGTAAATTCTCAGATCCCAAATTTGGACATTGTGGTGGTTAATCTATCCTGATACATGGAATATTGCTTCCTTGGAAAGCATCATGATATCTAGGAAATCAGGATTGTAGTTGATGCAATCAAGAATATCAATTGCAAAGGTAAGATGCTTTGGCTTATTCTTATGAAGGATTTTATATGGATATAAGTGCAGTTGTGTATGTACAGTCTTCCAGACTGTTGACCAAGACATGTTCAATTCCCATGCAGCATGCTAAATGGATTTTTTTTGGACTCCAAGTAAATGCTTTATGTACCTGTTTCATTCTTTCCTTGGAGATTGAGGATGCCACTGCCAAGTTGCTTCAGGACACCATCAGTTGCCAGAAAGGTCCTGTATCAGTTCCTTATGATCTCTGAAGCAGGTGCATCATTCTTGAAAGCTTGCTGAAATTGCCTTTGAACAGTTACCATTGATTTGGACTCAGCAAACCAAATCACTGTCTGCACTTTCTCTTGGAGAGTAGTACTGAACACTGCTGCTACTCCCTTGCCAGTTTTACAAAACTGAATCATGAAACTTGATCATATATTGCATCTTTTGGCATTGGAAACATTCCCCATGCACTATAGATGAATTTTAGAAAATGTTTTTAATTGATAAGTTTCAATTGGGACACCCTGTATATATATTTGTAATTTATTATTTTGTAATGTATAATATTTTGTTTTCTTAACCACACGTTGAATTTAATCCATGTTAAGTTTTTTAATTACCTTTGAAGGTTCTTTTGTTCCAGTGCTGTTAAACTGATGATGGGCAATGGACATACATCTAAAAGTGCTTTTTTGTATTTTATTTAATTATTAAATTTTATGTGAATAGAATTGTTCTCTGAAGAACTATTTTACTAATTAATGATTATAGTTATGTATTTCCTTATGTTACAAAACTTTGTTTACACTTTAGTTTTGAAAGACCAAGAAATAATAAGATTGGAACCTTATAGTTTTATCTATAATCATAATTTATTCTATCATCTTATTTTTTTTTTGAATTAATACAATTTTTAATTATTTTAACTTTGACTCATTTGATATCTAAATTATATTCAAAATATCATCTTATCAATGATGTATTGAGTTCTCCATTTATAATATCATTTTTGTGCTCAGCTATTCTATTATTTAAATTTCTTATTCTGATACTTATATATTCTTCTTCTAAACAGAGAAAGAATATATAGGTACAACAGAAGTTTATAAAGATAAGCCACTATTATAAAGAGGGATAATTAAATTCCCATTTGGTAATCTTTATTGTAGATCCTTTTGTTTCTAAGAATATGTAGGACTCTGTTAAATGCTAATTCAATATCATTATTTTTGCTACCTTACATAAAACTTTTTTGTTCTTAAGGTCTTGCATGCTTTTGATGACATTTGCTACCCATAACAGGAACAAACAATAGAATTTTACAACTGCAATTTTATGAGTTCTAATAGGTTTATTGCACTTGTGTTTAGGGTTTTCGAAAAATGACCATAATGAGTTTCTGATGACAGTTTCTAAATGTTTTCTGACTGAAATTTCTTGTTTTAAATAGTTTTTACAAAAATTTATTTAATTGAGTATTTTTGGAAAATTCTCTTTTCTTCTCTCCTTCCTTCTCTATATTTTAAGCTTTTCAAAGTGTGGGTCATGACTTTGAAAAGCTTACAAGATCACATCATCATCATATGGGATCGTGTAACTAAATTTTGGGGTCGCAGAAATTTTAACAAAACTAAAAAATTTCTGGATGTGCAATGATCGAAAATTACATCTTGTACTACTTATTTATGCAAAGCAGCATTTTTAGCATTAGCTTTTATAAGATCAAAAAAATCGGTCAACTCTGCAAAACATTGAAGAAGCACTATGTCCTGCAGTATCAAATATTCATCCAATATTTAATTCTTTATGTAAAAGTAAACAAGCATACCCAGCTCATTAGTTTGAATATTTGATTTTGTCTTTAATACATGGTAAAATTATATTCATATGTATACCAAAGAACTACATAAGGTAAAACAGCTCATAGGCAGGAAAGTATAATGAGCTGTTTTACCTTGTGTATTGTAAGATTTGGCAGTGTATGGTTATATAAATAGTTACAAAAGAACTGTTTTCAAATATGCTTTATGATTTATCATCAGCAAATGTTTTAATTCGTATTCCTAGTTTATATGCCTCTATACCCAGGATTGTGAAAATATTTGCTCGGATGAAAGGGATTGCCAAGTGGAAAAGTTTGAGAAGCCCTGTTCTAAATTACTGTGTTTATGTTGTTTCAATTATATATTGAAATAAAGTTATTTATCCAAAATTTTTTTCTGAATTAATAATATTTATAATATGAATTATAAAATCTAACATTTAAAAAAATATTATAGATCAGGGATGAGCAACACGCGGCCCGCGGGCCGCTTGCGGCACATTAAACATGTTTATGCGGCCCGCCAAGCATTTCTAAAATTGAATTTATTTTATCGACTTTATAATACAAACAAAAGTATATCAATTTAAAAAAGTAAAATTTTATAAAATCTTTAACCAGAATTGATCCAGTGCACTGCACCTACATAAGATTCTTGGATTATTGTTGAGATCTGATGCACTTATATAAATGCAGGTTGGAGTTGGTGGCACAATGCACTCAACTGTTTCAGATAAAGTAAAATTTTACTTTATTCCAAAGCAAGATTGATGTTGGTGTATGACATTGTTAGGATGACACGTGTAATGTGATTTGTAGAAGTTAAGCGTGTGATTTCAAAGTTTTGATTTTGCTTACGATGAACTTTTTTGATAAACTACAGTTATTTTTCAATATAGAGATTTTAAATAATAATTATTTTTTTGTTATTTTAAATATTATTTTGTTACTTTTTAATTTACTTTAGTTAAATAAAATAGGCATTTATCAATTACTAGCAAAATTTATTAATGAATTCTTAATTAATAATAATAAAAAATATTTTTTTTCATCTAAATATGAATCATAAATAAGATTCTTGATTGAATGTTGAGAGTTTTCGCGTCGCATCATATCGAGAGCGCAACATCACCTCCCTAATTATGGTATATAGACACAGGTTGGAGTCAGCAGCATGAAGCACTTGGTTGCTTTGAGGTAAGATAAAATTTTACCTGGTATTATATTAAATGAATTATTGAAAAATTTTAACAAGGGATAAGCAAAACCATAATTTACCAAATGTCTTCAAAAGACATTTGGTAAATTATGCTTATCCCTTGTTTTGCTTATCCCTTCAATTTCTCCAGCCAAAAAAGTTAATATTTTTGGTCCATGTATAAGCTGACTCCCACTTCAAAAATTTTTTTGAGAGAAAAAATCTCGGCTTATATACGAGTATATGTGAGATATAAAACATTGTGAAAAAATCATTAAGATATATCATTTAAATTTTATAAAAAAAAAATAACAACAACTTTTTAATCCACTCCAAATTATTGATCCAATTGATATGGATTCAAATCTATTCTAGTTATTTTGAAATCCAACAATGAAAAAAATCAAATAAGGGTCTAAGAAATTCATTTTAAATGATTAATTAAGTAGATTATATAAGAATTTTTGTTATATATAGCTCTCAAAATCTCCCTAATCTCTACTCCATTCTTAATTATATTTAGTGTTTTAATATACAGTCAAACCCCAATAAGATGCCACCATCCGTTTGTTGAGATTTTATTTTGATAATCAGGTTTGGCGGTTTATCAAAAACATGTGTAGTATAGAAATGAAAATAAACTCCAAATTTACTAAATTTAAATAAAAAATAGTACATTTATATTTAGCATTCAACTTTAACATTTTTAAAAACTGTATAGTTTGCAGTATAGTATGTACCATATATGTACAGTACTATATAGAAAACATGTCCATCCAGGCTGTTCTGATCCTCTATTTTGAGTTCCCTGTAAAACAGAATGTCTACAGCTTACTGTACAGTATCCTTATTTGCTCAGTATGCAATAAACCATGGAAACAATCTGGTTTTTACTATCTTAAATTTTCTGCAACCTAGATATGACCAGGTTTAAAGAGACACATGATTAGCTGTTAAACTCCATATCTCCCACCCACTGATTAAAAATGGATCAAGAGAGCTTTTAATGCTGTATATATAGTACTGATGAATTTCAGGATATAAGTCACCTTACATATTCCTGGCAGATTAAGGAGGACAAATAAATTGTGAAGAGGTTAACTCTGACCTACCCTGTCTATTATTTTATTATGCTCTTTTTATTAAAAAGTTATATATTCAATATTATTTAACATATTATATTTTTGTTCAAGAGTTAACTTACTTCCATGTTCTCTGTTGTACTATTTAGTAATCACATGCTTATGGCATGAACATCCATATTCCAAGGGAGCTTTCTTGGTTTGTGACGTCATCTCATCTACATAATTTTACCACTGATCCGATATGAGAAAATAAGAATGATCTTTTATCAATGTTTTGTTCGATTTATAATTAAATTGTAAAGAGGATGACATGAATTGATTACTCTGTAAACTAATAAATTTAAACTTGTTGCACAAATTTATGTAAATGAAGCAACACAGGACTGTAAGTCACTCCATATAAAAGTTTATATAGACAACAACACAGCAAGGTGTTGTATTGAGCTAGAACTGGAACAGTGACATTCATATTTCTTGTAAAGTTCTACAATTGCTTGAAGTTTATATCAGTGGTGGAGGTATTCGAATTTAAGTAGTATTTAAGGTTTATTTCTTGTGAATAATTGAATTTTTGGATATTTAAGTTGGATTAAATAAATTTTGTTGATTAATTGATTGTTGCTTTATTATCATTTTAATAAAGCTTTAATTAACACTTTTGTAAGTGTACATATACACTAAATCAGCTCAACTAGCAAGTTCAAACAAAAATTTTATTGCAGTATAACGTTTTAGGACTGCACTTCAGTCCCTCTTCAGTACCATTACACAGAAATCTAATATTGTAAAATGGAACAGCTTATGGAACATATAAATTTAAAAAACAGAATACTTATTACAAACATCACAGTTCTAGAACATTAGGTCATTTTTTAAAAAACTAGTACACAAGAGGTTTAAATATAACTAAAATAAAAATAAAATTAAATTAAAAATAAGCTTATAACAGGACAATACTATTATAACATCTACAAAGCTAATAACAGGATAATAACATCTACATATAAATAAGACATTCAATAATATAACAGAACACACAGAAGAGGGCAAAAACCCCCGCAGGCCGATATAAGGTACGATATCAATGTCACATATGGCCAATAACATGTCCCATATGTCATAAGTAATTCAAAAGTCAAAGCTTATTCATAATCTATTGCGTGCACACCACATCCAAGAGTATGGTAATTCTACAGGGCTAGTATCATTGATCGTATCTCCCTTACGTGCTCTTCTTTCAATCTCGATGGCTTCCAGAGTTGTAAGGCCTCTCGGGTCATATGTAGATCTCAACATTTTCGTATTTTTCCAATCGATATTGATATCCTGCTCATAAGCCTTAATAGCAAGAGCTGTAGTAAATCTTGCATTGGCAATATCTTGTTTGTGCTCATTCAATCGTTTTGAAAGATTCCTAACTGTACTACCTATATAATATTTGGTACAATCTTCCTCTTTGATGTATATGTTACAGGACAAACCTGAATTCAGGAAATACTAGAATTTTCCTAGTCAAAACTAGAACGTCCTAACGCTGGTCGGACGTTCTAGTATTTCCTAGGCCAAACGCGAAATGCCGAACATTTCTTGTTCAAAGTCCGAAATTTCTAGTATTTCCTAGTCAAAACCCGAAGTGGCAAACAGTTAGAACAGAAGTCGTCATTACTAGTTCTTCCTAGGACATTTATGCTTTGTTACTCAAGTTTTCTTTAGTGTGGCATATTTTATCGGATTATCATCAATTTTTAGAATGAATGCAAGCAAGAAAGAAAAATTTATAGACGAGATTTCGAAGTCGAACGTGAAAGAAAATCATTTTCACATCATGTCGCGAGAACAATATCAAAACTTAATTGACGAGGTAAGGTTATTCAAATATACTTTTGATAAATAACTTTTTCTTTAGCACAACTGTTCTATTTTTGTTCATTTCAATGAAAAAAAATAGAACAGTTGTGCTAATTTTAAATTTTAATTAAAAAAATAATATTTAAAACGTAAAATAAACTTTTATTTTAACTCTCTCTAGTGAAAGTTCTTATTTATTCTAGCCTTATTACTTAGCTAAGCCTAATTAATCATATGTGGTCAGCATTACTATAGCAATTGAAGTCACTATTCTTATTTAGGTTAGGTGGTGTTTTATAATATTTAGATGGATTTAAAAATAGTTTATTTTTTAGACTAGTTAAACTTTAAATCATTTTAAATACGGTATCTAATACATTAATATATTGGATATTAAAATATTAATCTTTATTAATATTTGCTTTAAAATCTATTTGATTTAATTCTATATAAAAGGCTTTATGTACTCAGTTTTGATTTTTTTATGATATATTTATTCGAAATTATTAATTTGAAAAAGTTAGCAGAATTATTGATCTTAATAGGATAGTAATATAAAAATGCCATTAGTAATATTTTATTACGAAAATTATAATTAAAACAACAGCAAAATAAAAAGTTCAGAGTATTAATAAGAAAAATAAAAAGTTCAGAGTATTACTAAGAAAAAGTTTGTTATAATAAAATATTTCTACTAGTTATATGTGGTCAGCATTACCATAGCAATCGAAGTGACTATTCTCATGTAGTTTAGGTAGTGTTTTATAATATTTAGATGGATTTGAAAATAGTTTACTTTTTAGACTAGTTAAACTTTAGATCATTTTAAATATCTAATAAATTAATATATTGGATATTAAACTATTAATCTATATTAATATTTGCTTTAAAATCTATTTGATTTAATTCTATATAAAAAATCTTTATCTACTCAGTTTTGATTTTTTATGATATTTATTCGAAATTATTAATTTACAAATATGACACATACATTTCAAAACTTACTAAAATTGGAAATGAAGGTGCTATTTTCTTTTAATATGATATTGAATGCAATTTAGATGATAATTCACGAATTTTATAAATTAATGTTCATGTTTTTTTTAATTAGATGATAGCTGCCAAAGAAAGTACTCAGAAAACAGCTTTACAATACTGCAGGATCAAATGTTTTGATATAATCGAGGTTCAGGGCATATTTTAAAATCTATTTGATTTAATTCTATATAAAAACTTTATCTACTCACTTTTGATTTTTTTATGATATATTTATTCGAAATTATTAATTTGAAAAATTTAGTAGAATTATTGATCTTAATAGGATAGTAATATAAAAATGCCATTAGTAATATTTTATTAGGAAAATTATAATTAAAACAACAGCAAAATAAAAAGTTCAGAATATTGCTAAGAAAAAGATTATTAAAATAAAACATTTATACAAAAAAAACCTATGATTTTAAAACAAATATGACATATACATTTCAAAACTTACTAAAATTGGAAAAAGATTATTAAAATAAAACATTTATATGAAAAAACCTATGATTTTAAAACAAATATGACATATATATTTCAAAACTTACTAAAATTGGAAATGAAAGCGCTATTTTCTTTTAATATGATATTGAATGCAATTTATATGATGATTCATGAATTTTATAAATTAAAGTTCGTGTGCTTTTTTTAATTAGGTGATAGCTGCCAAAGAAAGTACTCGGAAAACAGCTTTACAATACTGCATATGATATTCAATGCAATTTAGATGATAATTCACGAATTTTATAAATTAATGTTCGTATGTTTTTTTTAATTAGGTGATAGCTGCCAAAGAAAGTACTCGGAAAACAGCTTTACAATACGTGTGTTTTTTTTAATTAGGTGATAGCTACCAAAAAAAGTACTCGGAAAACAGCTTTACAATACCGCAGGATCAAATGTTTTGATATAATCGAGGTTCAGGGCATTAAAAACTATTATCTAGTAAGTCCGAAGGAGACATTCGTTATTATCTGCCTATTGATGAAGTTTTTGACGCTCTAGATGATGTTCATCGAGCTGTAGGTCATGGTGGCAAGGACAGGATGCTATTTGAAACAGGAAAAAAGTACGCCAATATTACTAAGTCTATGATTAACTTGTATTTATCACTTTATAAAAACTGTCAACTGAAAAAATCCAAAAAGAAAGAAAGATATATTTCTAAACCGATTTTACACCCTCAGCTAAATAGTTGTGTGCAAGTTGATTTAATCGACATGCAAAGTTAAGCTGATCGTGGCTTTAAGTTTATCAAGACCATTCGACTAAATTTTGCCTTTTGCGAGCTTCTAAAGCTCGCAAAAGGCAAAATTTAGCTAAAACTGCCGAAGAAGTTTCATACCATTTGCTGGATATTTTTACTACCTTTGGAGAAAAAAACTATTATCTAGTAACTCCGAAGGAGATGTCCGTTATTATCTGCCTATTGACAAAGTTTTTGACGCTCTAGATGATGCTCATCGGGCTGTAGGTCATGGTAGCAGGGACAGGATGCTATTTGAAACAGGAAAAAAGTATGCCAATATTACTAAGTCCATGATTACTTTGTATTTATCACTTTGTGAAAACTGTTAACTGAAAAAATCCAAAAAGAAAAAAGGATATATTTCTAAACCGATTTTACACTCTCAGCTAAATAGCTGTGCACAAGTTGATTTAATCTACATGCAAAGTCAAGCCAATCATGGCTTTAAGTTTATCATGGTCTATCAAGACCATTTGACTAAATTTTGCCTTTTGCAAACTTTAAAAACTAAAACTGCCGAAGAAGTTTCATACCATTTGCTGGATATTTTTACTACAAAAACTATTATCTAGTAAACCCAAAGGAGACATTCGTTATTATCTGCCTATTGACGAAGTTTTTGACGCTGTAGATGATCATCGGGCTGTAGGTCACGGTGGCAGGGACAGGATGCTATTTGAAACAGGAAAAAGTATGCCAATATTACAAAGTCCATGATTAACTTGTATCTATCACTTTGTGAAAACTGTCAACTGAAAAAATTCAAAAAGAAAAAAGGATATATTTTTAAACTGATTTTACACTCTCAGCTAAATAGCTGCACGCAAGTTGATTTATTCGACATGCAAAGTCAAGCCGATCGCGGCTTTAAGTTTATCATTGTCTATCAAGACCATTTGACTAAAGTTTGCCTTTTGCGAGCTTTAAAAACAAACTGCCAAAGAAGTTTCATACCATTTGCTGGATATTTTTACTACCTTTGGAGCGCCATGTATTCTCCAGTCAGATAATGGGAGAGAATTCTCTAATAGAATTATTGAGGAGTTGAAGTTACTTTGGCCCGATTTAAAAATAATACATTGCAAACCCCGCCACAGCCAGAGTTCTGTAGAGAGAGCAAATCAGGATATAGAAAATATGCTTGCTACCTGGCTTAAGAATAATGACACAGAACGATGGTCTGATGGGATCAAATTCGTACAGTTCATGAAAAACCGTGCACTGCATGCGGGGATTAAAATGTCTCCTTACAAGTCTAGGTTCAATCCCAATGTTTGGGATTGAACCTAGATTCTGCTTATCTTTTTTAAATGTTGATGCGGTCACTGAGGAAGATATTCAAGCATGTTCACTGATGATGAAGAAAACATGGAAGAAGTTGAGAAAACCGGAAATCCACATAAGTTTGAAGAAAGTCTCGAAATGTCAGAAAATGATAGCAACATCTTGGGGAAAGATTTTCGGAAAGTAAGACTGCTACATCTATGAGATCACAAGCAAAAAGAATGAAACAAATTAGTGATAGCAGCCACCCTGCAGCCAAAATTGGATACAATGTAACAGTAGTCATTCCTGACATTGATCAACCAAGAAGAAGCCTCCGAAATATTATGGCAGTCATTTTGAACATTAACCAAGATAATTTATACCAACTAGGTACAAAGGATGGGATTTTGAAAATTTTACAGTATATTCCCGCTCAGAGTTCGATATTTGTCAGCAGAAATTTTTCTTTAGAGGATATTTGCCAGGATAAACAAATCTCATTGAGGAAGGCTGCAACTTGCGCCAGTGGAAGTGCACAGGGCTATACCCACTGTCAATGCACGAAGCATTGTGTATCTAAATTATGTTTGTGCAAAAAGAATGAGTGGAAGTGCACAGGACTATACCCACTGTCAATGCACGAAGCATTGTGTATCTAAATTATGTTTGTGCAAAAAGAAAACATTTTGTGTAAATTCAAATCCACAAAAGCCTACCTTTGCAAAAATAAATAAAGGATACCTAGTTTTTTTAGTCAAAGTTCAACTTAAAAAATATTAAAATATTTGTCCATAAAGATAAAAAAATGGCAATTTCAGTTCTTTAAAGTAAACTGTAAATGAGAGTTATCTTTCTTTCAATTCTTTTTTTTTTTCTTATTTTTTATTTCATTGTTATTTCCTGTCAAGTAATAAAAATATGATTTATGTTCATTATGTTGTTTTTTATTTTACTTAGCATAAATACAAAATTTTTCTTTCCACAAAAGTATTGAAAATCGTCTACTTTTATTTTGGGTTCGTCCTAGGAAGAACTAATGACGACGACTTCTGTTTTAATTGTTTCTGCTTTGGGTTTGACTAGGAAAAACTAGAAATTCTGGACTTTGAATAAGAAATGTTCGGCATTTCGCGTTCTGCCTAAGAAATACTAGAACGTCCGACAAGCATTAGGACGTTCTCGTTTGAATTCAGATTTGTCCTGTAACATATATATAAAGTAAACTTTAATATATTGTTTATATTTATGCTATGTTACAATAATTTCAAATATTGATTAAATAGGATATCAATTTCAAACATTATATCTTATAATTCTATGGCTTCCTGAAAAATAAATTCCATTTTCAGAAAATATATGTATACCGTATTTTATTTTGAAAGTATGCCTCAATTTCTATATTACCCATTCAGAATGAGCACTGCACAATTGATAATATGTAATCAAACAGATTATCTCTTAAAATTCAAATTTTAAGATGTAGCCCAGTTTAAGATATGATAGTCTTACAAGATATACCTGACTGAAAAAATAATTTACAAATGATATAATCTCAAAATTCTATGAGCAAAGAACTTTATACATGTACTGCATTGTAGTTTTAAGATAGTTTGAAAATTTCACCATTTGTGCTGCTATTAGTTTTGATAATCATTTTAAAGCTCTTGTGTTATGTTTCCCCTATTTATATTATTTGATAGGAGAAGTATATACAATACATATAAAGTATGCATTTGGAAGTTCTTTTTATAGGTTACCAAGATAGGTTTGGAAGTTCTTTTTATACCATTAATTATCTGTTGGCACAATATTTTTGCAGGTATTTCAGTTTTGAGGAATGTTTTTATGTGAAATTTGAATTTTCTTTATTTCCCCCATATTTATAATTTTGAGGAGATGCAGCAATTATAAAGCATTTAGAATTGTATTATTGAGGCCTCTGTGCACATTTCAATATTTACAAGACAAAATAATACAGTTGCCACAAGTAAATTTCTTCTCAGTTTAAAATCATAGCAGAATGGGATAGCATAAAACACCAAATTAGGGAGGAGGGACGAAGGTCATTAAATGGAGGACTAGTTGGAAAAAAGTTATGAAGATGCAAATAGAAATCAGTAGCAACATGTGTATTGGTTTAAAGGGACCTATGAATGTCAGTTGAGGCTAACAGCTGGTGTTAAGAATAATGGTATTTTCCCTATGACCAGTGCTGGATCTAGTTAGTGCAGGGCCCAATTGGAATATTTTTTGCTGCCCCTCAAAATATGGCTTATATGTATAAATAAATAAGTAACATTTTTTAAATAAAGACCTATTTTTGTTGGCTGGATTGGCTACGTGGAAACGATTCAGCTTTCCACTCTAGAGGACTCAGGTTCGAATCTCGAGTCCCACCCCTTGAAAATATTTATCATGATCATGAAGTCAGGCCCTCCTGTCGTCCACAATCTGGCTGATCCCTCCGCAGGGATGGACAGCATGTGGAAGGACTTCTTTCACCCTGTCAATTATTATTCTTATAGAAAGAAAACTGGCGTCATCTGATGACAAAAAAAAACAAAAGAAGGGTTAATTATTTGGATAAATTTCACCTTGATGTGAAAATTTTATTTTTCATCAGAAATAGTAACCCTGTGGCCTAATTAGCATATACTAGGTTTAAACATAATATATCGATTAGAACCCACTCCAGAGAGATGTGATTAGGATTAATTAATTTATAACTCTGTACAAACCTGTACTCAAAATAATGAGATAGGGCTCAATGTAAAAAAAGTAATTGAGTGTGTGGACATTTTTGGTAATTGTAATCTTCTTTAACTTCCTTTATTATATTGTACCATTTATACATTCCGCAAATATTGAAAAACGATCCATATATTTAAAAATCTTTTTCTTAATACATTATTTAATTACATAAACTTTGACAACACAGGGCTCCCTCAAGTGTGGGACCCAATTGGGTGCAATTGGCTTAAATCCTGCACTCCCTATGACCAATTTATTCTATATTTGAAGGGCACAGGAGAAATTTTATCGGATGCAAAAATTATCAAAACTGTAATTATTGACAGATGAAAACCACCAGGCAATTTAGACAGAGAGAACTGTAATTGGCCAGAACCAACACTTGCTTCTCCAGACTGAGTGGCTAGATAAATTGTGATATACTAAAAACCTCCAGACAAATTAATCCCTAGTTTAAGGGGTTAATTTGGGTGGAAGTATTTGGTTTAACTATTATTACCCTAGTTAGTTTCAATTAGAGTATAAATTATGATAGTGTGATCAAAAAGAATATCTGCCAGGACAAACAGTTGCTAAAGGAAATATTAGACACATCATGAAAAATATAGGCACCGCCACATTTCAATGATGGATCTGATGGCAAAAGTATGGGGAGGATTTGGCAAGAAGTGACATCTCAACTGCATTCGAAGGATGCAAAAGTGTCACAGTGCTGGAAAGGAACAAAAATCAAAGTAGACAAGAGATTAATACTTACAGTATAAACAGCTCTTCTATAACTAACTGGAACACAGTAAAAAGCTCTAGTTGCAAGGCACAAACACTTTTTATTAACCTAGCAAATTACATCATCATACTGTGTCAAGCCTCCTGCTGGATGAAGCTATTTTCTAACTGCATCTGCTCATTGCCATTTATTACCGTTTAATCCCTTTGAAAAGTAATATCATCTAACGATTCAATAACATTTTAATATGCCTCTTGGGTTGTGATAATTTCACACGACGCGACACATTAAATTGTGATAGTTAATAATTTTTGATATTTTTTAACGTTTCCTTTTTATGTAAAATAGTAATCTAAAATGATTGTACGATTACTGCATGTAAGTGTTATTCTAAATACATTCTACTTAGAATAATCATTAGAAAAAATGAATTACATGCTCGTTTTTCACTCTACTCAGTGCTATCTCTATGCGACCGAGTAAATGTTCTGTTAACCAGTATCCCAGAGTGCTTTGCGCGGATTGGCTACACTCGCTAGCATTGAGCAGTATAGCAGGCGGCATCTCCATATATTCTTAACTCCATGGGTAGAACGCCTATAAAGGTTGTTGGTTAGTTGGACTAGTTGTCACGTTATTTGACGCGTGGCACGGAAACATAAAGGCTGAATTCTGCTTTTCACGGAATTGCCAAATGTGATACCATTCGATAGATCACATCAAACTGATCAAAATTATAATAGAACCGTGGACGAAAGCGGCACCGATTACAAGATACAGTAGAAGCCGCTTATTCTAATCGCGGATATTGTTATCAAGCGTTAATATCATCAAAAATCTACGGTCCCGAATCATCCATATTAAAATGCATTATGAAAATCCACTTAAAGTAATCAGAAATTCGGTTACTGTCATCAGAATCGGTACACCGCTATACCTCATTTAAAATTAAAAAAATATCGCAGATAATACTAAAATATTGGTTAAATCTATTAGAATAAACGATATTATTTGTTAATTGTTCATTTATTGCTTCATTTTCACCAAAATTTAGTCAAAAAACGAGAAAATCCATAGATAAACATTCTTTGTCCACCATTTTAAATAATGCAGATTTGACTTAAATGGAAAGATATGATTTGTGTAAATTTTTTATTAATAATTATTAGAACGATGTAAGCTTTTGATTTAATAAAATTCGTACAGATAAATATTGACTGCTTTTCAAAACTTCGCGGCGCCTTTAGTGGTTTTACCGCATATCTTCCCTTACGAATGGCGCGGCCTTACTGTTGCCATATCTGGCATGACTGCTTTTCAAAACTTTGCGGCGCCTTTAGGTGGTTTTACCGCATATCTTCCCTTACGAATGGCGCGGCCTTACTGTTGCCATATCTGGCTATTTTTAAATGTTTTTTTTTTGATGACGAAATATATAGTTTAAAATTGCTGATATAGAGTTTAGAGACTTTATAATTTCCTTTATTGAAGAAAAATTAAAAATCATTTTTGATATAAGAATTTTCTTACTATTGCTCTAGTTCTTCGTGATTTTCAGTCAGCCAATTCTTTAAAAGTTTCACGGTAAGGAGTGCAGAGTTTTTCAATGCCTTTCCTAAAGTGTTCTTATGCTTGATTCATTTATAGCTTGTTCTCTTGAAAGCAATGAAACAGATGCACCATTTTTCAACTTATCTAAAATTTCAGTTTTCTGAAATAATGTCAAAACTTTGCATCCTTTTTACTGCTTTATCATCTTCATTCTTCCTCTCAGATGTCATATTGAATTTTTGAAATTAAAAGAAATCCAAATGCAAAAGGAGAAGAGGATAAACACTGATAAATATGTGATTACAGCTCTGCTAACATGAGGAAATGATCGCAACTGGGTCACTCAGCTTATGGGCAGAGTCAACAGAGTTGCCAGATGCACGCATGGGTATCGTTGCAAGTATCCATGCACTCAACAGCGTATCGTGTATGAATGAAATTCCAGCATTGGACAAATTAAATGGAAACAATTAAAATAATGCTTATGTGCAAAATTGCATTCTGCAAATCTGCGCTTGGCAAGAATTTACTGTATATTACACAGGTTATTATAGCATATGATAATTTATCATCAATAGTAGCATTATCATCATAAAATTAAATTTCATTATTCTAAAAATGGCTGTTTGTATTTAACCAATTGAGTGCCTTTGACGTGGAAACACATGGCACAATTTCGGAACAAAAAAAAAAATGATAAAAACAATATAAATAAAATTAAACTTATACAGTGGAGCTATCGCAGAGCAGTTTTTTGCATTTATTGGCTGATAATACATGCCCTGTGATGATGAGTCCTAAATTTTCCAATTGCCGAAATTTCTTTTTAAATTCCGTTTTAAAGATAGAATATGTGAATGGATTGTATTCATAGAATTTGGACTATTTTTCATCAAATCTTATCAATTCTGCTTTCTATTCTATTTATATTTTAGTAATTTTATTTTGATTTTGGGATGAGAGAAATTTATTTTTGAAATTTTAACTAAAATATGGAATTTTAGTATGATGAACTGTAAAATTGTGATGATACAAAAATTTTGGTTAATTCTGTTAAAATATAGAATATTTTTACTTATTTGTTCATTTATTGCTTTACTTTTATAGATAATTTAGTAAAATACAAGAAAATCCTAATGTAAACAACCCCAAGCTATAAAAGAGGGAGTAGCACTTTTATTGTTTTATGGCATCCAGTTGTTTTACAGGAAATCACAGCAAGTCTACTTTACTGTGCTGCATGTACTATTGGGTGTATGTCAACAAAGTATCTCAAGGCCAATTAGAGTAGGATAGAAAATGTTATAACTTTTTATGTACGATTGTGGATGATTTCCATATATGTCATGTTTTTGGTTATAAAATTGAAAATTTATAAAAAAAATAAAATAAAAATTATTGAAATGAAGAAAAAACATATCAGTAAACATATTTTATTAAAAAAAAAGACAATATTTTAATAAATTTTTTCATTTTTCGACCAATTAATTAATTAATTTAATTAATTAAAATTTGATTGTTTTAAATTTTTTTTGATCAATAATTTTTTAAAATATTATCTAATTTTCTTTATTCATATTTTATTTTATTCATAAGACTTGCTTCTATCAGAAAATACCAAATATTTTGTTGGATGGCTAAGAATTCAAATATAAAAATTGTGATCGATGTAGGTAAAACACACTGCTTAACTTTCAATCTTAAAGTTCACAAAATAGCACATAAAGCAGTAGAATCATATAAAACTTTATCATAAATACAAAAACGTTTTCAGTACTATTAATACCATCTTCAGTTGTACAAAACGATTTTTTGTACAACTGAAGATGGTATTAATAGTACTGAAAACATTTTTGTATTTATAATAAAGTTTTATATGATTCTACTGCTTTATGTGCTATTTTGTGAACTATAAAAATTGTTTTCTCTCTGATCTTATATAATAAGTGAAAAATTGTGAAAGAAATAAAACTCAAAAAAAATTTTTACATTGTTAGAATGACAATAAAAAATGTAATAAATCCTAAAAATTTCAAAATTTTCAATGAAAATTAAGTGAGATTTCACAAGTTTAATTGTTTTGATTTTTTTGCTTATAATTAGGCTTAGCTAAAAGAACTCGTTGGGTTAAAATTTGAAAATTTTATTAATTTAATATTTTTTTATTGTATTATTTGTTTATTTTTTTGAAAAATTGCATAAGTTTGATATTGAATAATTCATAATGTATAAGTTCAGGAGTATCTGTAATTATAAATAATTTTTATATAAATCTTATATCTGAAAAACATTTTGATGTGCAACTGTAAGAAATATCAAATACAATTTACAAAATTCAGTACATTAAGATTCTACTTTTATCAACAAGTATAATTTGTACCAAAAATTTCATTTACAACTCCTTATCCTACTTTAAAAAAAAAAAACAAGAGAAAGTTTCAAAGCCAAATAAGGCATATTTTATTAGAGGAATACATACAGATTACCAATGATATCAGAAATATTATATAAAGTATATTTTCATAATGTTTAATACATATTTATTTAAAATTAAAGTTTTTCTCATTTCTTCTATATATCAAATGTATTCTTTCAAATTTCAAAAAATTTCATGTAAAATACAATTTGCTATATGGATATGTTTCAGCTTTCCATCATTAAGATCTAGAATCAAATCACATTTCAAAATTTATACAAGGAATCCCAGCCTGGATGGTCTGTCAATCCTTATTCTCTATAATCTGAATTTTCCTTCATCATATGGTCTTGCAATTTAAAATCTGTTTATTTCTAGCCATTTGGAATGCACAAACATCTTCCTGCTGGCAAATATTTGTAATAAAACTTAATTAATATTCATAAATCTATTAAAATTCATCTCTCTCTTATTTTTCATCAAAAAATTTTGAAATTTTTTACCTATACTAAGTAAATTTATCACATAATGATGAAATTATTTTTTTTTATATTTTATTTTTCAGAAACATTTGTTATATATTTTTATATCACGAATTATATGACTTTTCCAACAGCTGTTTATTAAATATTTAATTATATGGGTATTAGTAAACAGATACATTTGTTTTGATTTAAAGAAGCCATTACTGAAGAAATTTGAACAATATTTGGGCCACAATGATTTATAAAAGGAAGTGTTATGATCTTTATCAGTGAATTATTATAGTAAATTTTTTCAAAAGTATCAAAAATTTATCAAAATTTTGAAATTTTAAGCAATAAATAATACAGAAGATCGCAACTTATGATGGTCTGAGTTAGGAAAAGATCCATACTTATGACAGTGATTATTTACAATGAAAATTCATATTTAAAATGACTACCATCAATGATTTTACAATAATGATGACCAATTGATCAAATAGCTGAGTAATTGTCATGATGTGAACATGCAATATTTTAATCATGGAGTATTTCTATTTAATTCTGAGTCACAATAATGTGAGGTCCCAAACTGCCTGGGCTTCTCACATCAGCTTCTGACACCAGGAGCATTTTTCATGTTTGTTCCAGCACTTTAAATGAGTAAATTTGCAGATTAGCAATGGTCTGAAGTCCTGAGATAGAAGGGAAATTAAGGTTAGGAGAGTACCAGACACTACATCTTTTCTATAACAGAACTGTTTTATTAAGAAAAGAGTACAGTGACTAGGAATAAAATCCTCAAATTTTTCATATATTAAACAAAAGGGATGGATGCCAAAACATTGTGCAATAATATGGCCCATAGAAGACCTACATGGAGAATGAGAGAGTCTTCTTATGTCAAATTGATGATGGTCAATTTCTATTCTTGCTCCCTTTTCTTGCCAATAGCTGTTTTCTCCCCATATCTGAGCATTGTTTCTCTATTGTAAGGACCCCTGCAGTCTGTTTTGGGATTTTAGGTCCTTCTCACTGCTTGATATCTGTTCACTCTCCCTACTCCTATCAGCCATTATCATATTTATATTCAATGGTGGAATTTTGTGGAGTTGCAGTGTTCACCACCTGGTCTCAGATTGGGGACAATCATTCTTTTGTTTTTTGACAGCAAGCGATAACTCAGAACATTTGAATTTTGACAAAAGAAGTTCTCTCCAGAAGCAGTGCATGGGTGGGCTAATTCAGGTTGGGGTATTGTCTATTACAGCTTCTCGATAGGAAGAATTTGACAGTCCCATTTTTTTCCGAGTTTTAACAATATGATAGAGAAACAAATTGGAAAATAAACTGCTTATCTCACTGTTATTAAGCTTAACAAGTTCATAAATAGCACAAAAAGCAGTATGTACGTATATAACTTTAATATACAATACGTTTTCGATACAATACGTATCCTTTCAGTTGTATAAACTTTTTTAAGTTTATACAACTGAAAGGATACGTATTGTATCGAAAACGTTTTTGTATATTAAAGTTATATACGTACATACTGCTTTTTGTGCTATTTTGAACTTGTTATGCTTAACAATATGTTTAGTATGGTTGATTTTAGCATCCATACAATGTATAGAGCTATAAAACAACACAAAGAAATATATTTTTTGTGAAAGAGAGTATAGAAAAACATATACAGAATACAATAAAAAATGAAATGAACATAAAATAAAAAAAGAAAAAAGGGATGGGAGCTACCTGAGCTCCACAATACTTCCAGATTTCTTTTAGGTATCTAAGCCTGGCCTATTCAATCCCCTATGTCACTTGAATGTTCACTATTATCAGTGATATGAGTAGCCTATGTATAAACATAGGGATGTTCAACCATTTAATACTCAATAAGAAGGAAAGTGACTTATAATAATAAGAAGGAAAGCAGCAAAAAAATGGCAGTCATGTCAGTATTCAATGCTTTTTTCTATAAAAGTTAGATGATTCATTTTATCTGAAAAATGTTTCCTAAAATGTCTATGGTGTAATTGCATAAAATTAATTCATTTATTCAAATTTGATTCAAGCCAACCAGGATAAAATTTGGATTCTATGCCTCAGTAAATTTTTTGATGACTCCAGCTGGGCATCAACCCACTTATTATAAAGTCCAGTTGATCTATCATTGATGTGGGTAGTTTGTAGTTGGGCCTGGAGTGTACTCCATTATGTAATAATGATTGGGAATTAGCATAAAAAAATAATTGCAAATTTTTTGTAGCAACTTGGATAAAAATTAGTTTGAATTAAGTTGCAAAATCACATGGGATAATTTTGGCAATGGATATATTTAGAGTCCCACAAGCAGGTCAACATTCAGAGTGAGATAAATCTAAATATTAAGGATATGGTTCAATGCCCAGGTTTCCTGAAAAACTGGATATGAGTGACACAGAACTAAACCCAAATCCTCCAAGATAGTAAACAATTCTTTATTACATGGCCAGCCTGCAGCTAGAAATGGGATGGATGTACAATACAATCTTTGTTTATAAATGGTATTTTCTTTACTCTTATTTACATAGAGTGTTGTTAATCATAAGATACACACTATTCTCATCATAAACAATAAATAGGATTTATTCAACATCCCTAAATTCTAGTACTTTTTAAATACAGTCAAACCTCTCTAAGTGGATTGGTTTTGGACTGACAAGGAAATATCCACTTAACCAGTATCAATAAATTAGCATGCATATAACATAGAAAAACCATTTCTATAATCAATGATTACTTTTGATATTAAGTATGTACAGTACATACTGTATAAATTTTCTTCAATTAATAAAAGTTAAAATTTTTGCATAGTATTGTATATAATTTTAGTTTCATATTGGCTTGCATTCTCAATTTTTTATTGTTTATGCAAGTACATTACAATACATTGTACAATATACTAGTACTACTTTTTGTAACAGAGGATATATTTCCTGATTTTCACTTCAATTTCTTGAAAACTAAAAACCTGATTTCAAAGCCAATTATACATCCTGGTAGAGTTCTCAAGGGCAACAAGTTTTGATTATGTCTAACATTTTTAGTTTTCAAGAGATTATGAAAACAAGCTTGAAAATGCTTGTAATTTTCAATTCTTTCAACTTTGCATCACAGTTTAGCATTTCACTTCTATTATTTTCTGAAATTGTATATATCCCTGGCATAAACATTATTTAATGTTAAAAATCCTGATTCATTTAACCAATATTATTCACTTATGCAGTATCCACTTATCCAAACTCCTTAAACATTAAACTCTATGAAATCATAATGAGACTATGAGAATTTGATTCATTTAACTGGATTATTCACTTATCCAGGATCTACTTAAAGAGGTTTGACTGTACATATTGAATATTCTGAATTCTGATGATTGAAGAACATAATCCCCAGTTATAACATTATGCCTATCGAAAATAGTGTTCCAAATTATAACAAATTTGAACCAAGACCAAAATTTTTTATTGCAATCCCATTGTAAGTTGAGGATTTCCAGTATAATATGACATATTTTTTCTATATCTCAGTAATCATCATATGTATTTTTTGAAAATTTACAAAATTTTATAAGGAAAACCTGACAAAATCTAAAAACAACTTTTGTCAGACAAAATCAGCCATAGTCTTAGCTGATTTGTTCTAATTTGTATGCTAAATAATTGCTTAACCAATACAAGATAATAAGGAATAAAGTAGGTGGAACAAAATTTTCTTGAAAAACAATTCATAGGAGATTGAAATAGCATGCCACACCTGTATATAATGGGATATCAGTGTTTGTTTTTGTATTTGCTTATTCTTTTCCTAAATTGAAATAAAAATGTAATAAAAATGAATAATTTATAAATAATAATGCTTTTTTAATAGAATTAAACAATATTTTCTAGTTATACTGTATTTTTCAATTTAAAGTTTTTATGTCATAGATTGGAAAATTCATTTTTGTTCAAATTTCAAAAAATCAAATTTATCTTAACACAAAATTGAAACAATATAAATAAAATAATAAAAAAACAAGAGAAAATATAAGAATATTCCACAAATTTTGACCAATTCAAAATAGGATTGGTTAAAAGTATTTTATATATCCAAAAATACCTATAAAAATATTAAGGAACCATCATTGAGAATAATTATATCAATAGTAAATATAAAATAATCAGATTTGTTAAAGTACCATTTCCTTAATAAAATAAATATTGTAACCTAATAGAACCATAAACATCAGGCTATTTATGAATATTAATGTTTAATTCCAGGTCTTGTATTTCTAGATTTTGCAGTTCAGGCTCATACTATTAAACTTCATCCTTTATTTAACTGCTAACTTAACCATGAGTTAGGCAGCATGTGATTAGCAGTGGAATGTCATGGAATCAATATCTAATAATAAAGAAAGCAGTGTGTAATTCAATAGAAAAATATTTGCAGCCCACTATCTTAAAAACTTCTTTAGTTAGATATTTTTGTTTCAATTCAAGAATGCTTCCTGAAATCAAATATAATAAAATAATTCATTTATCCAGATTATAACCTAGACTCAACCAGGAGTGAATTTGGATCCCATGACTTAGAAAATTTTTTCAATGGCTCCAGCCAGACATTGTTCTGTAAAGTCTTCTAATTCTGCCAGAGATTGTGTATTGTGAAATTGGATCTGGAATGGACTCCATTCCAGTAATCAGTCAATGATAGGAAAGTGGTATTAAAAAAATGATTGCTTATTTTTACTAGAAATGTGAACATACGAATATAATTTAAACATTCCAATTTGGTTTTTAATCTAGTATTTTCTTTATTTTTATCAATATAAAAATTTCACAGGTTCAAGATGAATATTTTCCTCGTTTTAAAAAGTAAATAGTTTTTTTAACATTACTATACTATACGACTCTTTAAAAACAAGCTGAGTATTCTGAGTTTTGGTAGTTGGAACTTAACCTTCATTTATAACAATGTGTTCATGGGAAAATGTGTTCCATATTATGACAGCTTTGAATTACAACTAAAATTTTTTAACACATCATCATAAGTGAGTGACTCCCAGTATTTTGATCATTATTTTGCTATAAAGTGTACTTTAATGAAATTGCTAAACATCAGTAAAATATCAACTGAGAACATTTTCTTTCTTTCTTTTTAATTTTTATGCCATTTTTTAACCAGCGGTTATTAAATGATGGTACAATTCCTAGGCCTACTACAAACTGCCCATACTATGGTTTCATCTCTCTTTAGGTTTTATGCTACATTCCACCTGGGAAAGTGTTAATTAGCAGAGAAATTTCAAAATTTGTTGAACCTCATCCTTCAGGTCTATCAAGTGAAGAATGATGTTCAACAGATCCCTTCCTTAAAAAATCTGGAGATATGGGAACTGATCCAGGTTACAAACTAATATTTTATTTGTAGTTAGCACTATGATCCAGGTTACAAACTAACATTTAATTTTTAGTTAGCAATATGATTGACTTAGCAAACAACTCTTCAAGGCAAATCCAATTAATATTATTAATTCTTACTTTCACTTTTTAATTTATCTTTTAAGGAATAAAATATCAGCTCCAACTATATATTTTGTTTTTCACTTAGTTGGAGCTGATATTTTATTCCTTAAAAGATAACTCTTCAAGGATATAGACTGATGGGCTCAGTTCAGATCTCTAGAAAAAGCACAAGATCTGGAATTGTATCCAGATCTTTCAGATAGTAAACAATAGTTATATCATACAATCTGCACAAATGAAATCTATAACAAGACTTCCACATCGGGTGATGGTCTATATTAAAAACTTTCAGTTTTGTGTGACAAAAATTAATTACTAAAGCAATTTTGTCATCATTTATGTAATTGAATGGTATTTAAGCAAATTTCAGTAAAAAAGCTTGAACTTTTGGATTCAGGAATGCAATATAACTTTTTTCACGTTAATTAATGATAATTTAATCCTTGATTTACAAGAATTCAATTCATAAGCACTTTTCAGGAACCTCCATGCTTATAAACCAGAATTTACTTGAATTATAATACAGAATAGTTTATTTAATGCATAGCACAAAATAAAACTATTCAAACATAAATTTAAAATTGGAATCTAAGTATAATCATCTCAATTAACTTTATAGACAAATTTAAAAACTGAAATAATACTTGATTTATAATTTAAAAATATGAATAATATAAAAACAAATAATTATTATATATATATGCATGCATACAGATATTTCTCAGTTTACAAGTCCTCAGATTTGCAAGTTGTTTTTCTCAAATATGAATAATCAAAAAAAAAATTGAAAATATGAATATATATTAATTGCAATAAATAAATAAATAAATAAATGCTAAAAATTCATAAAAAGGCATTTCAAATTCATTTCAAAACATGTATGTAACTATATGATACAGTACAATTACATTTGTAAAAGAATTTTGTTGTTTGCTTCAAAATCAGAAAAATCAAAATGATGGCTGAGAAGCAGTAGTAGTGCACCCTCTGGTTTTTTCGGCATATCTGGAAATGGAAATTATTATATAAATAATTTCCATTTCCAGATTGTGGCTAAGGCAATAGTACATCTGTATTAAAGTTCATCTATTTACCTGTCAATAATAATAAAGAATAAAAATTATTTAACATTTACATGACAAAAATAATATCTTTAATAATTTGTTTGACTTTAAAGGTTATGTTTTCATTCTTTTAGATAAATAAATCATTGTTTAATCATAAATTATTGATTTTGGCAGCCTTTACTTAATTTTATTGTGATCAGATTGCATTTGTGAGGATCAAGAATTTGCTTCCCCCTGAACAGAGACAGAGATGGAGTTGGGAATTTAGAGGGGTGCACTGTCAAAACAAATACGTAAGAAATACAAAGGCATTACAGGTTGTATTTTGATTGGTCAGTGGACTTTTGTCCCCAGTGCTAATAAATTACAGAAGGAAGTTTATATGCAGATGTTGGACAAATGGTCGAGATACCGACACCTAGCTTGAAAGAATTCAAAGAAAGTAATCATCTAAATTCACTCCCTGGGAAAAGGGTCAGAAAAGGTCATGGGTATTTAAGAGCCGTTGCCGCCCTCGATCAGTGCTATGCTGATGGTTCTAGGTGACTCTGCTTATCTCAGATCCCCTTACTGTAAATCTTCTCTCAGACTAGGCTCACTTGTTTTCTCAGCAGTTGACCATAAACAGTTCCTGCCTGAAACTGAAGTTTCACAACTTCTTCCTTTGTGCAAATTTTATCCATTAGAAGTTCTCATCCTCCTTGAAGTAGCAGTCAAGATTGTCACAACCGTCAACTACCAGTCCTTTCCAAACTGGCAGTTAGTTGATCATTGTTCTCACCGCCAGTTTTTCTGTTCAATTGATCATTTCGTAGTGTGTGTCATCAATTTCTTTTAACAAGAACTAAAGACTTTTGTTACTACGATCGCTGTTTGTGTCTTCTAGATCTACGTCAACAGACATTGTGTCAAGGTATCTTTTTCTCTAAATCAGGTGATCACCATTCACATTTTTGTGATGGAAATCTCTCTATAAATAAAGGAAGTTGTTCTTGACGAATGTAGTCTCTTTTTTTGATTCGCCAAGCCATCATTACCCGTCCTTATTATTACCCTTCCTGAACATAGATATACCCCTTGCCTGTTTGTCGGTATCGTATACAACGATCCCGACTGGTGTCAGAACGTGACGATCATTGTTTAAGCCAACGCCTATTAATATCGTCCTCAGCCCCAAACATTGTTGAGAATAGAACTTCTGATTTTTACATTATGTCTATCTGTATATATATATATTACCTATACAATGTGTACCAGTAGTACTACCTATATTACTGGTAGTATATAGATATATATACTACTTGTATATATAAAAGAAATAATGTAAAAAAAAGTGAAAAATCAGAAAAATGGTTTTCTTATTTTTCACTTAAGGATTACTTTTTATTAAAGAAAATTTATATTATTTCTGCCAATATAAACAAACAATAATATTCAAAATATCATTAAAAAATTTGTATTGTTAATTCCTCAAATTTATGAAAACAGAAATTATATGATTGGAAATCATTGGGATATAATGCCATAAAAAGTTAGCCATTTTTATCAAAAACTACAGTGCACATTAAAAATGAATTTTTAATCTCTGGAATATTCATTTATTATAAGGAATTTCACTATGTATTTAATTTCTAGTAGAATTTATTAAGCAGCATATATATATATAGATTTTATTTTTGCATTAACTAATATAAATTTTAGTTTCACTATTAAGTATTAACTTTACCTAATGACTTTCAAAATGAACTAACTGTATACAGTGAAGCCTCAATTCATTGTTTTTGTTGGGACACCTAAAAAAATTATTGATACTGGAAAAAAATAGATGTGGGAGGCTATATAAAATGAAAAAAATAATAAATAGATTAAAAGATAACACTAATAATAATGTGAAGCACTGTAATAGATGGAAGACATGTGTTGAACTATGTACTGAAGTAGGTAAAAGAGTAAAGTGAAATGACTCATACTTATAGGCAGTGTTGCTAAATCAGGTTTCTGAAAAAATTGTTAAGTATGAGAGTGAAAGCAAACAGTTCCATTGATAAGTGCAAGATGACACCAAAGACTTAAAGGCACTGCAAAGTTTAGAAATTTTACAAATTTTGAAATAAATTAATGCAAAGTTAATGTTTTCACAAAGATGCTCATAAAGCTTGGTACAATACTGACAACATGCACATAGAAAAGTTTTTCAAGCCAAATCAGGCTCTTACCATCACTCCTCCTAACTTGTCGTCTGGAAGCTGACACATCTAAGGTCACATAGTTAACTACAATGTCCAATAAAAGTTCACTTTATCTTTTGAGGTTAGTTGCACTGCAGTGCAAACTGGATCAGGCAAGAATGTTTATTGACATAGAGATTGCAGACTGACTGCCAGCACTCTGATGTCAGAGAGCATGGGTAGCAATTGATGATGACATGATGTAGCAGCAACATCAATTACCACTTATTTGCAAGAGATAAAGTAAATTTTTACTAATATGTGTGAATGATGTGTTCTTTCTTGAAAATGATCAGTCCAGGATTAATATTCTTCAGGACTAAAATTTCTGAACAATAGATACAAGAAAATAATAAATTAAAGAATGATTAATGCAAATTTAATTTCCATAGTTTAAATAGGATTTGTTCAGGAACCTTAAAAATTGAATGATGTTACCAGGAAAGCAATAAATCTGGAAATGATAGATAAAAATTTCACTGTAACTCAAGATTCAAAATAAATTGTATAAAAAATTATTAGAAACTCAGTTTAAATAACTCAGTTTTCTGTTTCATGATAAAAACATTGAATATAATACAGGTATCCCTCCTATAACACGGCAGATAGGTTCCCGAAAAACAGCATGTTGTGTGAAAATATGTTATATGAGACCCAGAGCCAATACAAAAAGGAGAAATACATTCCAAACCCAATGAAAAATAAATAACTTTCTTTAATTTCACATAAGAAACTTAATTTTTATTAAGAATGAAACATATAATGAAAGAAAAAATATATAGTGTAAGACCCTAAAAAAATAATATACATCAAACAAAAGGAAAGAAAAAAGTATGCAGTCTATATAACATTCATTTAATAATTATATCTTTTTTATTCGTTCATTTATTAATTAATTATATATCGTTCATTTAAAATGAGAATATTTTTTCTTTTTAACAATATCAACTTCCCACTTTTAAAGTTTATGTATCTTCTGCTTTTTTTACAAAATCTGTAATGTAATCCGCTACAACCTGCTAGAAAACAATCATTCCTTAGCATATACAACCAAAAGTTTATGAATAAAATGTTTTTCTTCTCTTTCACATTCCTCTATCGAAGAATAAAAACTTACTTTTTATCCAAGAACTGTATGTTTAGAACACAAAATACTCAAATGGCGACAATTAACACAATCACAAAATAAATTTAATTTCAAATTGAAATTGAAAATAGACTGTGTATCATCCTCTCACAGCAAACTAACGAAATTGTGTTTATGACTAATTTTAGCAAAGTATTTACCAATGATTGCATTTTGTGTATATTGTGTGTCCCTAGTGTGGATTTACAAAAATTAATGAAAATGTTTTGTGTTATAGGAGAGTAAATGTAATTTTTCTAAATGTGTTAAGTAAAAACCATGTTAAAAAAGTACCATGTTATATGAGGGTTTCCGCAATTTTCAAATCGTGTTGGAGCGAAACTGTGTTGTAGAGAACATGTTATAGGAGGGATACCTGTATTAATAAATAAAAATTAATTAACAATACCTTTTCATTCTCATTTCTTGTAATTTAATTTCTTTCTGAAGTAATTTATGCCGATCAGCATATACTACTTTTGGTTTATTGGCTAACAAATGTCTAAACTTTACATAATCTCTCCAGGCTTTTTGATAACTGAAAATATATATATATATAATTTTAGATATAAAATGTATGTAAATAATTTGATATTAAATAATTAAAAATTTTGGTTAATTCAATTATTTTCTCCCATTCACTTGAATCTCAGTTTCCTTAAAGAAAAATTCTTATCTTGAAAAATATAGTACAGTGGTACCTTGGTTAACAACAGCCTCAGATAATGACATATTTGACTAATGATGGAGGTTTTGGTTAACAACTTCTTATTATGTGAACTTCTGACAATATAGAGCTCTGTAAAACAGCTCGTCATCACATCACGTGATTTGTTAGCTCAGTCATTAATCATTATTTTTTTTATCACAATCAATTCAAATCTGACAATATCATTATTAAAATTAATAAAATTATAACCATATAAAAATATATTTAAGTAATGAAAACAAATTATTTAATTAATTAAAAATAGACGTACAACAGTTCACTAGTTTTTAGTTTCTTAAAGATGATTTCTAGATGATTATTATTTTAAATTCTGCAAACAAAGTATATATAGTATACTTTGATATATAACACAAACTTGTTTGTGTTATATATCAAAGTAGTGTGACATCACACTTTCAGATATACCTGCAAGTAGTGTGACATCACAGTTTCAGATTCCATTAGAAAAAAAAATAAGTCTGTACAAGATCCTACAGTTCACATTGACAATAAATTGGCAAGTGCATGCCACTGTTCATTCACCATCAAAAGGGAAAATCAAATCTCATCTGTATAATAATCATTGAATCTATAACTTCAGTGTCAGTGTTTATGGGTTCGTTTATCAAATCAGTGTTTACGAGTTCATTTATCAAAAAACTCCAAAATGAACCCAATTGTCCTTTTGGTGAAGATTGATAATTAAAAACTGTTTTCATGAACAATTTTTTTTATTAATGTTAATTTTTTTTGTAGCAAATAAAATAAATAAATGTTTTTTCCCATATTTTTAGGACATTTTAAATGAGTTTTATCTGCATTTTTAATATTTATTATGATTGTGGGAAGGAGCCGGAACAAATTAATCAGTTTTCAATTAAAGGACATTTTAAATGAGTTTTATCTACATTTTTAATATTTACTATGATGGTTTTGGGGAGGAGTTAGAACAAATGCCTTGGATAATTCACGAGCAGTAAAACAGTATGTGAGATTTGGCTGTTGCTGACTTCACTAAAAATAACAACAAATAATTAAAGCCTTGTTCATATTAATCAAGTTACTAATCAAGATGCTTGCATCAAATAATTTGAAAATATTTTGCTAATGTAACTATTTCATTTTATTCAAATGCAAATAAAATTGAAAGGTATTTTTAAGTTTCAAATAAGTAGACTTCAGTTCTACTTTTTATTGCTTTGAAAAATAACTTAAATAATGTGAACTGCTATTGACTTTCATAGTTTCAAATTGACTCAAACTGATGCTGGTGAAGCTGTAAATAAGACTATATATCAAGCAGAATCAATATAAAAATCAAAAATTTTTTCCCCACAATAAATGCAAAATATAATCTGTTCCCTTACTTTAACAATTATTTATTAAAAGAATATTTTATCTTTATATTTTAATTATTAGACCAATGTAAAAATTCCATATGCCTATATTATAGATTAGAAAAGGAATATTAAATAGTTTTTAATGTGGATCTGCTGGAATAACAATTTTATTTTTGATTGATTAAAGTTTGTTATTATAAAAGTAAGTGATTTTTAGCTTAGTTATGAATAGAATTATGTAATTATGCATTTCAGAGAGATTATTTTTTTCCAATAATTTTTTGTCTGCATTGATTTGCTTAAAATTTAGTTCATTCCTGATAGTTGCTAGAACTAGAGTGCCCAATATACCTTTGTCAGTGACAGCAATAAACAAAGAGTATCAAAGACAAAAGCAGAATTGTGGTTAAAGCAATACTTCCATGCTTTATTTCACTTGACAACATTTTAATTTAGTCTACTTGATTCAATGACTTGATTAAATATGAACAGAAGATTAAATTATAAGTTACCTGCTTTCAACCAATTTCATTACAAATAACTTGACTAATGTGAAAGAAGCTTAACAGTTTAAAGAATAATATTTATATCCTAACTTACATCATTCTTCAACATTAACAACATTATCTAAAGGTGCATCTTGTCTCAATGTCATCAACTGCTGAATGGGAAGAAGCAAGATAGTGGATAAGAAATGGAAGCAGTGTGCCACCTAATCATCATGGTTTCTTCATATAAATGCATAAATTCATCTTAGATTTAGATTAGATTAATTATTTTCTCCATATCAATATGTAAATCATCTGCTTCCTAATTGTGTGTTGGACCTTGATTCATCTGTACATAAACCATCAATTCATCACTTCTCTCATCATTGTTTGGGATTACTAACTATTATCATATTATTGTAGTCAAACTTTTGTCATGTGCCACTCTCATTATCATTATATAGCAGTGGTTCTCAACCTTTTTGACTCTGCGACCCAACATATTTTTTCGAAATAGTACTGAGACGCAATTGTTTATTTTATAATATAAAATAAAAAAAAATAGTATATCAACATGATACTGTATGTACTCGGATTAAATTATAGTACAATGGAGTATGATGTATTACTCACATACAACAAAATATAATCACGAACTATAAATTAAAAACATACTGTAATTCTTATACTTCAATACAAAAACATACACTTCAACGAAATACAAAATACAATTACTAATTTTAACACACTAAATGAACACATTGACTACTTAAAAAAACAGTAATGTACATACAAAGCTATTCTTATTGCTGTTTTGACAATTCACAATTATACACTAGTTCAAAACTAGCAAAACTGGGAAGGGGAATGTGCCAATGAATGCTGGGACAGGCAGAGCAAATATGCGCATACACTTAAGTTACATTCACAATGTCAAAATTAAGATATTAACATACCAGAAATTAATACTATTCAGAATCTCATAATTAATTTTCAAAATTAATGTAAAAGATATTTTTTTTGTCTATTTATTTATTTATTTTTTATATTTTTAATCCGGTATTTTACCAGTTCCTTCGCAACTCATTAAAAAATTAATGAGACCCAATGGTTGAGAAACACTGTTATATAGTTTATAGTTTGTATTTATTATTATTGTTGACTGTGGGACTGAACCATCATATTTAACAACATTTTACAGTGTGAGATGAAGGACTATTCTCTCTAATTCAAAATAATTCAGTGTTCAGAAGATACATGCATTATTTTATGGAGTCCCTGGCCATGGACTAGATGACTAAGGCACCTATCTATGGGCTAGGCCAGTGTTTTCCAAACTATGGGGCACGCCAACTAGGGGAGCACGAGTCTATGGCAAGGGGACACAAAAGAATTAAAAAAAGCATCATTTTTAAGACAAACAATGCGAAGAGGTTAAGTCTGACCTATCCTGTTTATTATTTTGTTATGCTCTTTTATTATTTATCGTTATTTTTCGATATTATTTAACATATTATATTTTAGTTTAAGAGTTGACTGACTTTGCCATTCTCCATCTCAGTAGTTCGCAATCACATGTTACGGAACAGACAGCCATCTTCTGACCGAGCTTCCCCGGCTAATGACATCATTTAATCTAAATAAGTTTTACCACTGAGCTGAGATGAGAATATAAGAATGATTTCACATTGATGTTTTGTTCGGTATGTAATTAAATTGTAAAGAGGATGACATGAATTGATTACTCTGTAAGCTAATAAATCTGATATTGTGACGCGACTTATGCAAATGAGCCGAGATCGGGATTGTAAGTCACGAAGTATAAAAACAGAAGCAACCAACGACAGAGCAAGGTGTGATATCAAAATGAAACTGGTTGAATGACATTTGAATTCTTATAAAGATCTACAATTGCTTGAAGTTTTGTATTGGTGGTGGAGTTATTAGAAGTAGTATTTAAGATTTATTTATTGTGAATAATTGGATTTTGGATATTTGAGTTGGATTAAATAAGTTTCATTGATTATTTAATTGTTGCTTTATTATTGTTTAAATAAAGCTTTAACACTTTTGTAAGTGTTTTGAGTCTAATAAATTTATATTTTTATTATTTAACTTGTTTTCAGAATTTATTCAATTTGGTAGTGTAAGTTTCTAACATCGTTTTGTTGTACTAGATCTAACACTTGTTTGTTATTTCTAGTTGTAAGTTTTCCGGTTGTTTGTTTTTTGCCGGTTAGACATTAATTATTGTTTTTTATCTAATATATTTAGTTTAGGAAGTAGTAAACGAACTCTGGATTTGCAGAGTCGTTAGACTGTTAGGTATTATTTATTTATTATCATTACTCTTTGTTAAAATTCGCGACTTTGCAACAAGCAAAAAAAAAATCCAAATCAGTGTTGAAAAAGAAACTGAATCAGCAAAAGGGTTATAAATACATATATATCTATGTACCTAGAAATTTTTTGCAGTAGCTGTTTTAATTAATTAAAGTGAAAAATATCAATCTCGTTTAGTGATTGAAAAAGAATTCAGAGTAGCGATATCTTCAATGACATCCCACTTTCAAAGAATTTCTGCTATAAAGCAAACCTACCTATGACATTATAATATTATGTTGTATTAAACATGTAATTCTATTTTTCATTTTTATTTTTGGTAAGATTTAATTATATAAAAAATTATTATACCATAGTAAATATATATTTTTTATGTATAAGAACTTCGTTTATTCAAGATATGGTATATTGTTTTGTAGTATTAAATTGTAAGTGAAAAGTATTTATAAAATTTAGACTGTTATGAAAATGAGGGGGCGTACCAATTTTTTATGAAAAAAGAGAGGTGCAGACACAAAAAGTTTGGAAACCACTGGGCTAGGCAATTTGCAATTGTCATTGCTGAATCTTCAATCAAACATCAAGTTGATGGATGAACTGGAATTGGAATATCTGGCTATACCATTGCAAGTATTTATATCTTATTAAAGAAATTTCATTATTTTCAATGTGTATGACAGTATGTCATTAAAATTCCATACAAAATTCCAATATCATGAAATTATTAAAAACTTATCACTAATTTTATTTAAATTTAAAAAATTTCATAAGATAATAATATAGGGTGTTTGGAAAGTCACTGTGCACCTACATATGTATCATAGTAATATAAATGCACGGTGACTTTTCGAACACCCTACAAAATATATATTATTATAAAATATATTTTATTTTACTGAATAAAAATCAAACAATTGAATTATGGATTTTGATGACAATTCATGATTACCTATACTATGATATTGGAAGAATAAAAAATGCTGCCATTATTTAGTTACTGAGAAGACATCATTAGACAATAATATCTACTGATAGAATACATTAAGAAAATTAGAAATAAAACGTTTTAATTTTTAAAATTATGAAAAATAAAAATTTATTTTGTTTAATAATTTTTACACAAATATTTTTTAAAATCCTAAAAATAAAAATAAAAAATTAATTCTGAAATCATTCTAAGTTGCTAATTTTTCCATCTAATTCAAATGTAGAATATTTAAACATTAAAAAAATATTACAAAAACAAAAACTGCAAAATAAACATTAAACAGGAGAAAACTAAAATTTTTCTTTTATTTAATGCTTATTTTTTTATATAATTTTTCCTTTTTTTTGCCCATTTTTATATGATGAGGTATGGAGGGACAAATTAAATGAATTTTATTATAAATCTACTGTATATAAAAATACTATTTTACCCAATTATAAATAAAATTAAAAAAACTCAACAATAAACATATATATTAAGATCATTTTGAATTGATGACGTGATCTTTCCATTATTCAATTTTAATCTCTCTTTAATTTTCAAAATTATCAATTTTAAATTTACTGAAAATGATTGATATCAGATCAAGATTAGTGATGTACTAAGAAAAAAATATTCACATTATTGAGATCTTCAAAGAAACTAAACTCATTAAATATGAGTTAAATAAGAATTTGGATCATATCTATCTAAGAATTTGTCTATCAAAACAATATCTCATGTAAGTATTACAAATTTAAATGAAATTGGTATACTATATATTATTGAATCTATTAAAAAATTCATATATGCTAAAAAAATATCAAAATCAATTTGTTGTTATACAATAGCAAAATCAACTGCATTATAACAAACAAATTTTGATTATGTGAATTTCATTCAAATCAACATTAAATATTTGATATATTTTAAAATTTACCTTGGATTTCCAGCATAACTTAATTGAGGAGGTCTTATACCAAAATGAACAATTTCAGGAAATATTCCTTTCTCTGGTTCACATTGTTCACGATCAAGTTGATCAACACGCAATGAACAAGGTTTCATTCCAGGATATGTAACTATCATACCACGTACTTCATCTGCATAATCTTGCCATTTGTGCTGACAAAGATCCATTAATGATGGCAGTTTCTCATCCTTAACCAAAGGATAATTACTATTCAGAAGATACTGTAAAACAACGTTCATAGAAAGCAGTTCTTTGCCATTATCTATAAAAAATACATATACACACACACATTATATATATATATACTGTCTTCATGAATTCTTAATGTACTTTTTGTTGGTAAATTAATAAATATATAAATAGCAAATACTTCTGAATAGTAAAAAAGTTTAATAAGACTAGTAACATTTTTAACTTTAAGAATATGCCAAAAACATTAAATTTATTTTTTCTGATCAGAACTGTTTGTTATTTATGTATTTATTATATACTTAATTATAATAATAACTACTGTGTTCAAATTTAGCTGCAAAAATAAATTTATCTTACCTTCTAATGAACGTGCAAATCTTGGCATGAAATGAACACGAGGACAACCATTACTATCGCCATGAGCTTTCCAATCCAAATCAACCAGTTCCAGTATCTCATAAAACAAGAACATAGTAAACAGTTCTAACCCTTCAATTGTGAAATTATCTGGAAATTTTTCTTCTAAATAGAGTATAGTATATTCTATATTAAATCTAATGACTTTACAAGTAGGCAATTTTTTCAGAGAAGAATGGGAAAACATTGAAAAACCTTCAAATATATATTCATGTCCATCATGTTTGATAATGGTAGGGCACTTTGTCTAGAAAAGAAATTAAATAAATTAGTTAAAGATTTGATAATAAAATATAATAAATATGTAATCACTTAACATGCTGCCAATCACACCCGTGCATAACACAGGTATGTTTCCTTGTTCTTCTCATTAGAGACCAATCCTATTTCTAAGATGGGCAAATGAATCAAAGTCAATATAAAATTTTATTCCTGTACCTCTTATATTGCTTAGCTCTTTGACACACAACTTAAAGACTTATTGTTCCTATGCATTTGAAATAAGTGCTTCCATCTGAGAACAAATTTTCAAATTATATTTATTTATTTTTTCTACAAGAAAAGCAAACCAGCACCACTTTCATATTTCAATTCTCGTTATTTATATGAGATTCATGTTTACCAGAAGATAGTAGAGCTTTAAAGATGTTAGAAACTCTTTTTTAGATATTGTCATCAATAAAAAATTAAAATAAAATGAATCTTCTTAATCTGATCAATAGAAAACTTCAAAATACAGGCAATACCTGATTTGTGTAAGTCAAAACATATATATTTAAGACCATTTCGTATACAGTAAAAAAAGAGTACCCTACTGTGTCATAAAGATGTAATATTAAAAATAGTTATATTAAAGATTAAGCATATAAGTTATGTGGTAAAGCAGTCGCTTACCATCTTAGAGGACTTGATTCAATTTCAAGTCACACAGCTTCAATTTATCTGGAAAGGTCCAGGTCCAGGTCCAAGTACAGGCCTAGCTCATTAACTAAAACTAACATAATAAGCCCATAATAATAATTAAAAATAACATTTCATATGAACATATACATATGATAAATGATTAAATTAAGAGAAAAATGTTTGTATCTCTGCACTATACCTTATCCACTACAATCAGTATATTTTTATTTTTAGTCAGGAATTTTTAAATAAATAGGATCTACATATGCAAATCTACATAAATCAGGAATTGCCTATATTTCAAAATTTTTTAAAATGTTAGTTATTTCAGAAAGCTTTTTTTTTTTTTTTTTTTTTTTTTTTTTTTTTTTTTTTTTTTTTTTTTTTTTTTTTTTTTTTTTTTTTTTTTTTTTTTTTTTTTTTTTTTTTTTTTTTTTGCAAAATAGGAAATATTTTCTCTTTTTAATCTAAAAGTTTCAGATGAATATAGTGACAAACAACTTTCAGAGGAATTTTTGAAAAACTGCTAGTCCGTTATATTGAATGCTCATTTCTGTAGGTCAGCAATATATTAATAAATGATTGTTTTGGATAATTATTTATTATTTTATATTCTTAAATAGAATAAAATCTAAACTAAGAAATATTTATAATTTATAAATAAATAAATAAAAAATAAATGAAAATTATCTTTTTTACTACAAGAGGCAAATTTTCATCAAATAAAATTTACCAATATATATATTATATTTTATCTGTCACCTGCTTTAAGTTCATCACAATTGGACATAAAGAAATAGTATTTCAGAAGAGTATAATCTTTTCAGATAAATTTATTTTTTCAAGTGTTTTACCAGTTGTTGAATTGATTCATTTACAGTAGAATTATTTATGGAGTCACTTTATTAGGAGGAAAATGTTTCATTGTACAGCCTCCAGGCTCTTCCAGGATCAGCATTTAGCCTTTTGAACAAGACAACACATGGCAGCACCAACATATCATAATTTCTTGTAAATTCTAAGCTAGAGAAGTAAAGGGGAGGCAAAGACTGCATGCTTCAACCTATTGATGACATATTGACTAAGATAGATATATGAATCCAAGCCACTTTTTTCCAAATAGTGGTATCACAGATGTGACACAATGCTATGCTATCAACTGTCAGCTATGATTTATCTATGTTTTAGACTTCTGTAGTGTCTCATGGCAGAGTAAAGCTGTTGCCTGTTGATAGAAAATTCCAAGAATCAAATTTGATCTGATCTGAGCTGAGCTAATTATATTTCTACATACAGTGATATTCTATAAATGAGTCATTTGTGAATGATTTGAAATTCCATGAATGTCATACATGGAATATCACTGTATGTAGAAGATAACTCTTTATGAAAAACAAGAATTTTTTTAAAACACATCAATCTCTGAATATGCCATTAAGATATATATGAAACATTTTGCTTCTGAAGATGGAAATCTATTGAATGTTGCTTCAGTTTCAGGCACAAGACCCTTCTAAAAAGGGGATCAGGTGATATTTTTTGGAGATTTGAAGAATGGAGATTTTTATATTGAAAACTGGCAGGATATATATTGCTAGAGTGAGTATAGTTCCATAAATCCATACAAGTTTCTGAAAATTCCCCTATATACATATACAAGTAGTCCTCAACCTTACAACAGGGTTCTGTGCCTATGTCTTTCCCATAAGTCGATTTTAACATATGTCTAAGACTTTTTTAATTCTTGATCTGTTTGAGTTCTGTTTTAATATTTTCATAAATTAGATTTCCATTTAAATTAAAATGGTGAAATTTAAAGCTTTCCTTGCCTTCTTTTTTTACATTGGAATTTTCATCAGTAATATTATTTCTCTTATTAAACATGACAGAGTTATGACAAGATACAAAAAATTCAGTGAGAAAAATGAATACTTTGACTGCTGATTAGCAACTAGTACTAAGTTAAAAAAAAAAATAAGGCAAAAAGGCTGCAATATGTTAGAAGTGGGTGAATCACACTAATGATTATGGCATATTGTTAAAGGCTTTGCTTGCCAACTAATAGCAACACTGCAATTCATATACAAAAGCAATGTGATATATGTATGTATATGCAGGCAGCAAAGTTAATTAGAAATTTTTTAATAATAATTTTCGGCCATCATAAATGTGAATCAGCATAAGTCAAGGACTACCTGTAATTGACCATTTTCTAAACAAATCCAATTCATAACTTCTTTTCCTCAGCATAATGCACATATTTTAGCATACTTACTATTTTTTTGTTGTCTTTAATATTAAAATCCTAAATGTTAATAACTACAAATTTGTAAAATGTTATATATTTACATATTTTTAAACAGCAAAGGAAGAGAGTAGAGAAATAAAATCTTATATGATTTAAGGGGGTCAATAAATTGCTTATGATTGCTTACATGGGGAGAGGGAAGGTATAAAATGGCCAAAATTATGCATAATATTTGAATTCCCTTTTAAATAAATGAATAATATATTTAAGAATTAATATTAGGAGCAAAATATGATGTTCTTTATACTGTTCATTTAAAACTGTTCAAAATATATGATCAATCAAGTAGTATTTCACTATGTAATAAATTAGAAAACAAAATTTCTGAAATTAATATAACTTTCAGAATTAAGTTTTATTTTATTATAATAAAATATTACTTACAGATAATAATATTATCTGTAACTAATATTTAATACATACCAAAAAGTTGGTATGAGGAGACATTGTGATTCTATAATGATAAAGTCTATCAGCATTATTGCTGTTTGGATCACAAGGTGGTAAATGCTCTTCTCCAGGATAAATACCATGACGAATGCCAGAACGTCGAGCTTTAGCACTACATCTACAGACTGGACCATCATTCATCTAATTGAAATTAAAGAGAAAAATGAATAAATCTTCTAAATTTATTTTCTAATATAACTTGTAATTTTATTTTTAATTAAATTTAATTTTAGTATCTAAAATGAAATTGAACTTTAATTTATATTATTATTTGTAATTTATTCTTATTAATTTAAAAAAATAAGATTAATTTATTTCTTAATTTACATTTTTGTTTTCAAAATATTTATCTATAAACATGTATTTCTGAAAACAATTTTATCATAAAAGATCTAATATAAAATTTTGGCAAACAATATGGAATTTAACTATTTAGTAATTGGACAAGTAATTCTGGAAAAAATTACTGCCTACTTTCCACATGCATCTCCATTTTTAAACATTTAAAGATACAGGATTAAAATATTATCAAATCATGTTATCAATATCATCTTCAATGACATTTTCAGTGAATTCCATAAAAATCTAACAAATATTTCCATAATTATTACAAGAAAACCTTAAAATTTGAATATCTATTTTAAACAGATAAAGTTGCAGAGTTAAGTAATGTTATTTTAACATCAAATTTAACCCGGCACAGGTTAGATGAAAAAAAATACATCACATTGTAGTTGGTTTCGTAGAGACGCCAGTTAATCAATCGCGTAATTAAAAACATTTTTTTTTCATTTCTCCAAAAATATTGATTTTATTCCATTCCTATATCTGTTTTCTATCAAATAAAACAATTCCGATACAATTATGTTTATTTGTTGATTTTTTATTGAATTTAATGTAATCCGATCCATTTTTATTATGTAAACAAAGTATCATATTTCAAAATCATCATAAATATTTTGCTGTCGGTCAATCTGTACAATGTTATTGTTTTTCTGACAGTAGACGGTGTGGTCTAGATAATGAGGTGTAAAATGTCATTTCCGGGTAGGGTGGTAGAGTGGGCGTGTCGCTAAAAGAAGTTCAAAGTTTTATTACCCTTTTGTGTAAACAAACAAAAAACTAACTTTAAATCTCTTTATCTCAAAACTTTTTAACTATATAGAAGAATTTTTAAATGATTTGAAGAAATTAATATGTTTTTGTGAAAACAAGCGTAAAATTGTGGTCCAAAATTCATAAATTAATAATTTATTAATTTTTTTATAAGTTAATGTATAATATGCAAATTTAGCAGATGTCTTATTTAAAATTATTTTGGGTTTTCATAACATAAAATAAACTCAATCTTTGATGTTTTTCTATTAGAAAAGACTATTTCCAAAGTGAAATGTCACATTTTATAGTGTTTCTATCAGTGTAGGAACCAGGCGCTTACGTCATTTTTGGTAATTATATATACGTCTATCTTAGAGATTATTTGTTGAATTATTGAGACAATTCTTCTTCTTTCTTTCTTTTTTTTATTTATTCATGCTAATCTTATTTAAAATTTAGCATATTAGTGATATATATGTGAAATTCTTAAAGAAATTTGTCCGCGAAACCTAAAAGACACTGTATCCACGCGTCGCCGGTGCGTGACGGCGCTGTAGGAATAACTTGTTCAAAATAGATTTCAGTGAAAATAACTTTTAATAAGAATTTATCTTCATATTTTTAAATTTATATCAATTTGCTATTAATTTTCTATTTATTGAGCTATTTTGATCACTTTTCTTTATTTAAACTTTATTTTACAAATTTCTTATATAAATAACCCTTTACCTTTTTTCATTATAATAATGTTGATCATCAAAATTGATTCTATTCTGTTTATAGAACTTTTCTCCATTATATATATTTATTTCACACTATCAATATTGTGCATCACAAATAGAATTTCTGGAAAACTTCTATAAATTGAAAGATCAGGTTGAGAATTTTAGTTTTTTACAAGATTTTATTGAATATTTGATATAAAATGACTTGTTCTTTCTTCTGTGAGACACCTGCATGTAACATAACTCTTTGTCTGATTATATATTTTCTATTGCATACAGTATACTTGAAGTATGTTAGCCGATTAAATGGGCTGGCATGCTTGAGGCTGTATTACCGTCACTGATTTCCCGGGTAATTTCTGTCCAGCCTACTTTATTCCGAGAATTGTGTCATTGGTTATATTGATTTCGGAAACGATCTGATCTAATTAGTGAAATTCAGGGAGTAGGCTATTATAGTTATATTCGTATGAGTGTCTTTTCTAATTTTATAAAAGTTTGAAAATTTTAAAAATTAGACGTAAAAATTATTCAAATGAAGAAAGAACAAGTCATTTTATATCAAATATTCAATCAAATCTTGTGAAAACGAAAATTCTCAATCTGAGCTTTCAATTTATAGAAGTTTTCCAGAATATTAATAGTGTGAAATAAATATATATAACGGAGAAAAGTTTTATAAACAGAATACAATCAATTTTGATGATCAACATTATTATAATGAAAAAAAAATTAAGTATTTACATAAGAAATTTAGATAAATAAAGTTTAAATAAAGAAAAGTGATCAAAATAGCTCAATAAATCGTAAATTGACAGTAAATTGATATAAATACAAAATATTTTATAAAAACAAATAAAACAAGAAACTGCAACACTAAAGACGACGCTGTCAGAAAACAGTAGCAGCGCGATTACCGCCGCTACGGTCTGCGGCCACGCCCACAGCTATAAATAGTAACAGCGATGTCGTCACATTTGAATGCGCACTAAATTTAAAAAGATAATTGGTTTCTGTAGGACTCCACTGATTTTTTACGGAGAAACTAAAAAGTCAATGGAAAATTGAATTAATGCAAAATAAAGGAATGAAAAAGTTAGAAAGGTACAGAATTTTTGAGAATTTTTGCATGATTTTGAAAATTTTTACAGACCGGAATAGATGGCTCAGAGTCCCATAGACGCCACTTACACAGCGCCGCATTAATAAAATTCATGAAAAATCAATCAAATATATCAAAAATTATTAGGGAAAACCTCAAAAGTTTGAATGTCTACCATTTTAAACTATTGAAGATAAATGGTTAAATAATGAGCATAGCACTGAGATAGGTATATGTTTTTACAATAAATTAAAAGAATGACTACAGAAATGCAGAAAGAGCTTTTAGATTTTAATAACCATTTCAGTCTGCATGCAAAAAATAAATTCAAAAGAATAGCATTCCTTAGAACATCTTCTCAGAAACACTAAGTTTAAACAACAAAGATTAATAGATAAATTTAAATGTCATGCAAAATAGAACCATAATACCACCAAATAATACCATAGATACTAAAGTTATTACATAACACTAAAAAACTTTAAATAAATACATATTCACTTTCTAACAGAAATAATAATTAATTTTAATTAGTGAAATTAATATAGTCCCATTTCTAGATACCATTTCCAAGTGCTATTGATCTCATTGGTATCTACTTTGTTGACTGACATAATATCATCTTTTCTCCTATTGTAAATGTGTAATGTCTCTCTCATTTTTTTTTTATTTTATAGCATTCTCTTCAATATGAACAATTCTTGTGTCATTCCATTTAATCGATAAATCAGTGATTTTTGCTCTGTTAAAGCGGTATTACCAACATCTTTATCTATGTGTTCTTTAATCCTTTTGTTGAGTGATCGTGAAGTTTACCCAATATAAATTCTGGGCTGCTGAATTTGATTATCTATGAAAGGAATTTCATAAATACCTGGAATTTATGATATTCTAAGATGAAAATATCCTTTCATAGATAATCAAATTCAGCAGCCTAGAATTTATATTGGGTAAACTTCATGATCACTCAATAAAAGGATTAAAGAACACATAAATAAAGACGTTGGTAATACAGCTATAACAGAGCAAAAATCAATGATTTATCGATTAAATGGAATGGCATAAGTATTGTTCAAATTGAAGAGAATTCTATAAAATGAAAAAATCGACAGAGACATTACACATTTACAATAGGAGAAAAGATGATATTATGTCAGTCAACAAAGTAGATACCAATGAGATCAATAGCACTTGGAAATGGTATCTAGAAATGGGACTATATTAATTTCACTAATTAAAATTAATTATTATTTCTGTTAGAAAGTGAATATGTATTTATTTAAAGTATTTAGTGTTATGTAATAACTTTAGTATCTATGGTATTATTTGGTAGTATTATGGTTCTATTTTGCATGATATTTAAATTTATCTATTAATCTTTGTTGTTTAAATTTAGTGTTTCCGAAGAAATGTTCTAAAGAATGCTATTCTTTTGAATTTATTTTTTGCATGCAGATTGAAATGGGTTATTAAAATCTGAAAGCAATTTCTGCATTTCTGTAGTCATTCTTTTTTCTTTTTATTGTAGAAACATATATCTATCTCAGTGCTATGCTTAATATTTATACTTTATGAAGATAGTAATTTTAGTTTTTAATAGGATAAATGATTAATTAATGTATCATCAAGATCACCTTTAATGACCTGACCATTAACCTTTAATGCTCTAAAAGTAAAAAAATTAACGTTCTTTAACGATCCAAATTATAGACGGGACGGGACACTGATTCACCTTTATTGGTCTACATGTTTTGCACCTTCTGTCTGAAGTGTTCTTTGCTCTGTCTTGATCGTCTGTCGACTGTCTTGTTTATTTTTGAAAGACAAACTCATCTTTCTTGTTATTCGATAAGAGACGATCATATTCGCTTATGTTTAGCAGAAGGCGATCTCGTTTCATCATTGTTTGAAGACTTTTCTGCATTCCAGACATATCCAATTTTTTTACTAAAATTTATTTTAATAATTATAAAATTTTATTAATTAAAACATATATTAAATTATTTTATTATGGTTCCCAGGTCTCCACAGTATTGTGGTTATTCATCGCGAGTGGCTAATGCCAGAATCTCTCAAAGCAACAACCAATTACCATATTTTACATATAGTTAATACTTCGAATAGTGTGAGAAATCGCAGGACCCATTATTCGCACTAATCGAGGGCTACCTGTATTATAGTTGTCATTGCAATAGCACAGTTTTGCACCATATATTAAATTACAAAATAATTTTAAAATTTTGATATATAAAAGTGATTTTAATTCAAAGTTGAATTTGGATAAGTCAATAGCTACCATGTAGTTTTCAATTTATAACAAAAATAGGAATTTATATAAATGAGGATTGCAGTTAAGAGAAAGTTGGACAGTTGGTTTAGTTATGCTACCAAATTTTTATAATGGATATATATGGTGGCAGAACTACAGAATCTACTCACAGGCTAGTTTATATCTACATTAGGATTGACTGAAAGGCAGAATTGTGGAGTTTAGCAGATTGAACCCAGATACCTCCTTAAAAATCTATAAAGATGGGATCTGGAATTGATTCTGGATCTTTCAGTGTCATGTGACTACTTTATCATGCAGCCATCCAGTTGACTAAAACTGTACACAGTTTTTTTTTAAAGTGAATTTCTTTATTATATGAAATATCATTGCAGATATTCAGGAAATATCATTGTTCTTCAGTTAACTATTTCTAGTTAAATATCTATAAAATGAGCACTTTTTGCAATGGTGAACAAATTTATTAAGACAATAAATGTTTTTGCCATATAGCCCTTATCAGGTTAAAAACACAAATAGAAAAGAATATCATAACAGAAAAATAAATGATGAACTAAAAAAAATGTTGCTATGGTTACAAAATAAGTAAAACAAAATTAATATAATAATCATCGCAAGACAGTGGTCAGAAAGCATTCTGAAGGGAAAACCGGCCCAGCAGCTCTCCCCAGCATCATTGTATGCCATTGAAAATCTGTTCCCCACTCCATACAAGTTTTAGTTTGGAATCCAAAGCCATGTTATTAATTTTTATCTATTTTATTCTCTAAAAACTAAAACTTTGTATTATTTTGTAACCATAGCAACATTCTTTTTAATTCAACTTTTATTTTTCCATTACAATATTCTGTTCTATTTGTGTTTGTAACTTGATGAGGGCTATATGCCGAAAACGTTTGTTATCTTAATAAATTTGTTCTACACTGCAAAAAGTGCTTGTTTTATAGATATTTAACTAGTTTGTTTAGTAAAAGCAATATAAAGTTTATTATGGATGTTAGATATTTCATTTCAATTTCAGAATGATGTGTTATAGGCAATGATGTTATTTGGCAGATGTTGTAAATATAAATTTCTGTTGAGAATAATTATTGTCATAAGTTAGAGACAATATTTTTTTATGTAAGACAGTGTTATATAGTTTAGTTCTTTTGATAGATTCTAGTTTAAAATGGACAAAATATATGGACAATGTTTATAACATTGTAATGTTGTTAATAATATCCAGACATAAAATCAAAACTATTAATTTCCAGTAAATCTATCTACTGATTAAGTGTTTCATTCTAATTTCAACTGAAGACTTGGATTATATTAGAAATATTAGAAAATAGAACTAATTCTGAATAAATTTACAGTTATTTAATTTAGTAAAGAATTATATGTTTTAAAGATGAATCAAAATGAAATTTTTGTATCTAATGTAACTTTATTAAATCTTTAACATGGCATTAATGATAATATTTATCCAGTGTTAGATTTTTAACTATTTGAAAATTCAATAATAGGGTAGAAGGGAAAATAATATAGAAAATAATAATTCTGCCTATATTTTACTTACAGCTCTATTACAGGATCCAAATTTTTCTTTATATAACGTATGTATTACATATGTTTATAATTACGTTTATACTCTATAAAAAGAAAAAATACGTTTTATACTCTATTACAGGATCCAAATTTTTCTTTATAAAACGTTCAGTATTCTATGTAGAATACTGAAGAGGGTCTCCTAGAAAGGCCGAAAACGTTTTATAAAGAAAAATTTGGATCCTGTAATAGAGCTGTAAGTAAAATATAGTTACATTTTAAAGAAAGACAGGAGTACTAATACTAGTAATAATTCTGCCTTTTATATTCTCTGCTGTATGCTTTTATGGACAAAATAAATATTTAAGTTTAGAAATTATATTTTAGTGCAACAATAAATTAGAATTATTTTCATTATAAAAATTAACTTTTATCAAAAATTCTTTTATTTTCTATAATTATTATTTTCATTTTTTTCTATTATTATAGTAACAAAGTCAAAGAAAGCAATGCAACAGAAGCCCTGAAAAATATATCATTGAGAGAATTTAAACAAGAATCTTATACTAGAAGAAATTATATTTTTTAAACAAATGTACTTTACAAAGGAAAATGAACTAAATATATCATAAATCCAAATATGAAATCATAAATTTTATGTAAACACAAGGAAAAACTTTTTAACTAACATGCATTCTAATATGATCATTTATTGTACAACTAGTTCTTTAATCAGTGTTAAAGACTACATAAATATATATATTTGTAAAAGTTATCTAATTTAAAATGTATTTAAGTTTTTTGCAGAAAAAATTTAAACGTCTGTTATTTTTAGAAATTATTGGCTAAAATATCAAAATTTACTAAAGTATAATCTATAAATAAACAAAAGATTTCTTGTAATCTATAAAAATATCAATATGTATATATGAAAGAAAAATAGTCAAATGTCATCTATCATATATGAATTTTAATTATTTAATTATTAAGGATGAATTGAGTTTATATTTTAAAATATATTAACAAAACATGAGTTCCAAAAATTTAGAACTGATATCAGGGATTTATCCTGGCAATTTTGTGTATACTAATGTTTTGACATATCATCATTTTTATTTGTAATTATTATATTAGATATCTGTCATCTCCATCTTATTAAAAATAAATAAGGCATCTCATTAAAATTCAAAAAATTTCATTTAAAATAAAAAGTCATTTAAAAAAACCTTCTACATAGCAAAAACATTGTCAATTATGCAATAAGTTTTGTGCAAGTTATTTTAATAAGATTATCAGTATAATCATAATTAATGTTGAAACATTGTTATATCCATTAGTGTTTGTTTATATGTGGTGATCATCTTAACTCTTCCAAAATTTTTTAAAACATTTTTTAAAGATATCTAAATGAACAAATAAATTATTTATAAGATTTTAACAGTTTTTATATAAAAAAAAATCTTTTAGAAGTTTGAAAGTGCTTATTTTTTTTATTTTTTCCCAATATATATATAATGTATCTTTTTGTTGCATAATTACATGCCACAGCTCAAAAATTCTTCTTTTTGATTCAGCATAGGTAATATATAATAATTTATGATACCAATTTATAATTAATAAAATCATTATTAAGAAAGAAGACAAATTTTGTGTGAAAAAATATATTAAAGAAAAATGTATTAAGATTCACTTCACAAAATGAAGGTGCAGCCTGGTCTGGTATACTGATCAATTTACTAGCATTCTAGTCTGGTATACTGATCAAGTTACTAGTTGTAGTTGTCTCAGTGATTATGTTGACAAATCAGTAAGTGAAATATATTTATTGTATGTGAGGATTTCTCCAGACTGCATCTATTAAATGGACACCTATGCAATGGACTGCTATAAATATTTATACAAAAACTTAATATGTAAATATGTTAATAAACAAAATTGATTTTCAGTAATAAGGATTATGCAGCAACAATCAATATTTAGAAATTTGTAAATTGCTTGTAGATTATTAGTATTTATCACAGCAACTTCTTAACTAGCCAGAATAAGTTTTAATGTATCATAGGTAGTGTATTTTCTGGTGTACATCTCACATTTATTTGATAATGATTGAGCTTCCTACAAAGTATGTTCAACATTATTAAGGAAGCTTCATATAAACAAACACTCATTTTCAAAAATTAGTATTCAATTAGATCAGTACACTTTTATTGTAATCTGCTTTAATGCATACTGTATATATGAAAATAACTTTTAAGTGTTGGATTAAAATTCCAATAAACTACTTTTTAATAAATATGATTTATTGTTTTCATTTAGTAAGTAGTTTAATATGATTATTTCACTTTTAATCTAATGAAAGTTTTCTTTTATTCTAATATATAAATGATTTTAAATTTATTTAATTTTGTTTTATTAATTAATGGCTATATACAGTGTAACCTTGTTATCTCAAACCTCTCTATCTCAAAACCTTTGATGTGGAAAAAATTTTTTTCCCTGCACTTTTGGCATTAAACCAATGTAATTTCAATAGTTATCTCGAAGTATTTTCTTCAAAACCCTTGCTATCTTAAATTAATTTATAATTTTTATACTAGAAAAATTAAAAATACTTATGAATTTTCCCTAGCTTTCGAAGTATAAACAAAGGATTTAAATTTAATTTAAACAAAAGAATGTAAATATGCTACCGATAACCGGAAGAGGAACTTTTTGTGCATATTCCGAATACTGAACATTTCGTAACATTTCAGTAGTTTCATTTTCTAATTGTTGATAGGTTTTTGTCAATATGATTGTCTTTATTCGGTGATATTATAAACCAAAGGTTGAAAATATCACCGAATAAAGACAAAGTGCAGGAATATTTAGACACTAATTTTCATGGAAAAAAGTCTCTTATACAGTATTAAAAATTACAGTATGTATTATTGACATAAAAATCTTTATTTAAAATTGAACCTTAATATCTAGAAAACTATGTTGAATTTTTTTGTTCCTGTGAGATTTAAGATATCAAGGTTCTACTGTATTTTTTAATTTTATTAAAAAATATTTATAAATCATAACATTTAAATTTTTAGTAAATAATAATAATAATTATTATTATTAGTATAAACAAAAAAATTTATATAGCAGGTCCTGACTTTCCCGTAATTCATCCAAAAAATTCTGCAAATCAACAATGCTTAAATTTGATATATATGTTACAGGACAAACCTGATTTCAGGAAATACTAGAATTTCTTAGTCAAAACGAGAACGTCCTAATGTTGGACATTCTAGTATCCTAGGGCGAACTCGAAATGCCAAATATTTCTTATTCAAAGTTCTGAATTTCTAGTTTTTCCTAGTCAAAACCCGAAGTGGCAAACAATTAAAACAAAAGTATTCATTTCTCATGTATTCCTGCTCAGAATTCGATACTGAAATATTTCTTACTTTAGATATTAAATAAAAGTAAACAACAAGCCAAATAAGTAAGATAAATAGTTATCTTACTTATTTTGACTTGTTTACTTTTATTTTATCAGAATTCAAAATTTGTCAGCAGAAATTTCTTTCTTTAGAGAATATCTGCAAGGATAAACAAATCTCGTTGAGGAAGGCTGCAATCTGCACCAGTAGAAGTACACAGGACTAAACCCGCTTTCAATGTACAAAGCATTGTGTATCTAAATTGTTTGTTCAAAAAGAATGACATTTTGTATAATTCTAAATGCCACAAAAACCTACATTGCAAAAATAAATAAGAGATACCTAGTTGTGTTTTTTTTGTATTTATGGGGTAATACCGTGAATACAAAAATTGTTGATTAGTTGTTTAAAAACACTATCATAATGAACATAATGCATATTTTTATTACTCAGCAGGTAATAATAATTTCATTATTATTTTCTGTAGAGAAAATGAAATAAGACAAATTGAAAACATAGGTAACTCTCATTCATTATTACATGGTTGAGTTTAAAGAACTAAAATTGGCAAGTTTGTTTTATTTTTATGGACAAATATTTTAATATTTTTATTAGTCGAAGTTCAACATAAAATACAAAGTAAAAAATTTTTAAAGTTGAAAAACACAACTAAGTATCTCTTATTTATTTTTGCAAAGTAAACTATTGTGGCATTTAGAATTACACAAAATGTTCTTTTTTGTAATTTAGATACACAATTCTTTAACCCTATGTATTTTCACTGGCACAGGTTGTAGCCTTCCTCAATGAGATTTGTTTATGCTGGTGGATATTCTCTAAAGAAAGAAATTTCTGCTGAAAAATTTCAAATTCTGAGCGGGAATACATGAGAAATGAAGACTTTTGTTTTAATTGTTTGCCACTTCAGGTTTTGACTAGGAGGTTTTAACTGTTTGCCACTTCGGGTTTTGACTAGGAAAAACTAGAAATGTTTAACTGTTTGCCACTTCGGGTTTTGACTAGGAAAAACTAGAAATTCTGGACTTTCGATAAAAATGTTCGGGGCTCCAAAATAAAAAAGGAAGATGAAGAAGAAGAAGAAATGTTCGGCATTTCAAGTTCATATTTGGCATTTCAAGTTCAGCCTAAGAAATACTAGAACTTCTGACAAGTTGGCATTTCGAGTTCGACCTAGGAAATTCTAATATTTCCTGAAATCAGGTTTGTCCTGTAACATATATAATGAACATATTAGCAAAGAAAATGGTCAAATAAAATTTATGAGTTTACTCAAATCATAGATAAGAAAATTTAAAATCATAAGTGATATTTATGCAAAAAATTAAATTGTTTAATGAAGTAAATCTTCAAGAATAATTATCAAATAAACCTAATATTTAACAAACAAATCTCTTTATCAGCTGAATCTATGATTTCAAATTCTAATATTCATTATAATGTCTGAAGAACCAGTCTATCAGGTGGCCTCATATTTCTAGCAGTTAGGATATCAGCATGTTAGCTTGAAGGTCCTGGTTTGATCCTAGGTCAAGTCATATTTTTTCTTCAGAAAAATTAATTATAAATTCTATTTAAATTATTAAATAATAAATGTACCACTCATAATATAATTATTAATTTATTTGTTAATTCTGAGATGGCACTAACATTAGGCAAAACGTATTTCAAATTACAGTCGATTCTTATTATTTGTGGATTCCATATTCACATATTTATTTGTAACCAAAAAATTGATTTTCTCGGAGCTTTCATGCTTATTCACAGACTCCCTCTGATCGGTGAAAATACTGTTACCAATGTAAACTTCTTTCTCTCTCTCTAACAAAGGAAAATATTTATTACCAGATGCAATTTCTGTGTCGTTCTGCTAGAAAAGTTTCATCATCTATCCTTGCTCACTCCACAGACTGCAGGTAGGACAAAAGTCTGTTCATATCATCTGCAGGTTCCACAGAAGAATGTGATCCTATGCTTGAACACAGCTTCAAATTTACTTTGTGCATTTGCTCCTTATGCTGAGATTTTAGATCTGAAGCAAAATGCAACACAGACAAAGCTGATGCAGTTCAGAAAAACAATATGTCAGCTGCCACATCAAACAACCTATCCATCAAAAATAAAATTTTATTTACTACATAGCTAGTGTTTTAAAAAATTTAAGATTACTGTAATTATAATACTGTATATAGTACTATACACTGCATATACTGTAATTATTTGTAAGTGCTGTAATATATGTTAAATAAGGTATCTTTAAACAAAAACAAACAAAACACAAAGCAAAGATGAAAATGTTGGGAAGAAAGGTTTGCAGGAACCTAACTCAATATTTCCCAAAGGCACGATGGTTCAGTATTTGCCAATTCAATAGTCACGAAGAATTTACAGAACATAACTACTGCAAATAACAAGAATCAACTGTGTTAAAAATTTTCATTATAAACATCAAAAATTTGTTTGGTAAGTATTAGGTTTATTTGTTTAATGAATTTTTCATTAGTGCTTTACAGAAATTAAAAAAACTCATGTATCTGCATATATGAAACTATATAAGTTGAAACTGTTTCCAAATACAGTAGATTTCTAACTTAAAGTTTTTGTAATTATATCATAGTATTTTTAATACATAGAATCAACAAAAATATAGCATTAGTATTATTTTAAAATCTTTACAACCAAACATAAGATTGCCATCCTTTCTGGTTTTCACCTGAACTATCTGATTATAAAAAATTTCTTTATGTTTGTGCTGAAACTAACCCAAATATGAAATATTCAATAATCATAATATTTGTGTTGTATATTTCATAAATACTTGCTAAATATTTAAACTCATTTCTGCATATCATGTGCAGCATACATCTTAAACTAAAACCAACAAATCATTTGAGTTAACAAAAATTCTGATTACTTATTTCATTCAAAATTTAACTAATGCACTTTATTCCATTCAAGTATCTAATACTTATAAAAACCAACTGAATTAATAAATAAGACAAATTGTGCACTTTTAACAATTCAAAGAAATTATTAATTACCAGAATTTTTAATTGTTTTTTTATTGTATAAAGAACTATATTTTATTTAGTTATGACATTTTATATAGTCACACTAAGCTATTGTTGATAGACTGAAGAGGAGCATTAAACTCAAAATATATTTCCAATGGCAACAAAGAATGTAAGCATCTATAAATAAAACTTTGTTTTGCTATAAACCATTAAAGTTAATTTCCTTAATTGTTGATAATGGCTAAAACTTCATCATTGTAGATCAAATATTCTGTAGTAGTTTGTTCATTCAGTTCCTCTAAGCAATGGCTATACTGAATGTTTTCTATTATTAACAACATCTGGAGAGATGAACAAAATAGAATGGATATTGAAACAATAATGGTTATATTAAAATTCAATTTAATTTGTAAATCACTAAAATATGAATATGACATATTTTTAATAAAATCCATAAATGTATTACAGGCTACTAAAAATAAAAAGAATATAGCTGGAAATGTGAAAAGTAAATTTTGATGTATAACAATTTAATAAATAATATAATTAACCTTCAATTTACATAACAGAATGGTTTTATAAAACTACAATATAAATAAAATTGAGACCAATTTTTTCCCATAAACAAAATGTTAAAATGACATAATTGATTACAGATTAAAAAATTTTGACCACGGAAAACAGATATTTTTATTCTGTACTTAGGAAAAATTTACAAAAAATACGAAATCTGATAAATAAGATGAAAACTTAAAGAGAAAACGGCACTCTCTCTTGAATTATAGCCAGGGCATCTGGATAATAGAAATTGTAATAAATAAATCTTTGATTATTGCTTATAGGAAATCAAGCATTGACCCTTATAAAATAAATATCTTTTCTTCTTCTTCAGAATTTCCTAAAAAAAAATATTTTCTTTACTCTTTGTCTTGTTATTCAACAGAAAAAAAACTTTGAGACTTCAAAAGATTGGAAGCAATAGATATTAGCATAAATAAAATATTAACATAATGCTAATAAGCTTTAAAATGTTTAATCAATCACAGCAAAACAGAAAAGGAAAGCATACATCTTGAAATTTATATTATTTAGCAAGTAAGCATATAATAAGTACTGTGGCTTGAAAATATTCACTTCTTGTGACATATTTGTTGAATAACAAAGCAAAGAATAAAGAAAATTTTTGTATATCTTAAATTTAGAACAACTGAACGTGCCAGATCATTCCAGATTCATGCTGCTAAAACTTTTAACCATAAATTTAAAAAAATAAAAATCTTTTTACTATTATTACTTTAAAATATACATAAATGTGAAAAACAATGTTATTTCATTTTGTGCTTATATAATGGAGCTAAAGAATTGTTTTTGGGTGATGGAGCTTAAATAAATACAGGTGGACCTCCATATATCGAACTTCTATATATGAAATTCTCCATATATCAAAGTTTTTTGTTAGTCCCGTGAAATTTCCACGTTTTTTGTTAGTCCCGTGAAATTTCCATTGAAATTTGTTTCTATATATCAAAATTTTTAATTTCAGAGGTGAGGGAAGAAGATAAGGTAAAGAGTCTAGATTGGTCTGGCTAGAAAAAGCCAACAAATAAACAAAATGGATGTGTCGATTTGTATTGTAGAGGGGGTTAGTGTAAAGTTCTAGGGCTTGTTTCAGTTTTGGTTTTATATGTTACTTGTGTTAATTGGCTTAAAACCAGAACTGAACTGAGAGATTTTAGTTAGTCTTTGTTCAGCTCTACTAAAACACGGAAAAAGTGGAATTGCTAAAAGATGTGGAGTGAGAAAAAAAAGATGTGACAGAAAAAGTGGAATTGCTAAAAGATGTGGAGTGAGAAAAAAGATGTTGCACAGAAATTCGGGATTCCACAAAGTACAGTGTCCAAACAATACAAGATTCGGGAATCTGTTTTAACAAGTCATGAAGTTGCAGGAGCTGACAGAAAACGATTAAGGACATGTAACGTGGATGTGGACGAAGCAGTGTTGAAATGGCTGAAGATGGTGAGAGATGGAAACATGCCTGTCTCAGGACCACTCATAAAGGAAAAGGCAATGGAATAATGAGGAGTTCCAAGCAAGTTCTGGGTGGTTAGACAAATTTAAGAAGTGTCACGGAATCAAAGAAAATGTTATTTCTGGAGAAAGTGGATGCGTATCCGAGACAGATTGTAGCCAGTGGAAAACTACAATTTTCAAACCAATTTTACAGGAGTATCAGCCTGATAATGTTTTTACCATGGATGAAACTGGACTTTTTTTGAATGTTTACCAAATAAGACTCTAAATTTTAAAGACAATAAATGCTATGGAGGTAAAAATAGCAAGGAATGAATAACTGTTGTCCTTTTTGACAAAAATCTATCAACAATTAGAAGCAAAACTTACAAACAAAACTACTGTACGACATGTTCAGTATTCCGAGCATGCACAAAAAAGTTTCTGTTCTGATTATCGGTAGCATATTTATATTCTTTTGTTAAATTAAAATCCTTTGTTTAGACTCCGAAAGCGTAAATTCGTAATTTTTTAAATTTCTCTAGCACAAAAATTATAAATTAATTTGAGATAGCGAGGGTTTTGAAGAAAATACTTCGAGATAACTATTGAAATTACATTGGTTTAATGCCGAAAGTGCACAGAAAAAATTTTTTCCTACATATCGAGGGTTTCAAGATAGAGAGGTTCGAGATAACAAAGTTACACTGTATAGGAATTACATAAAAAAAGTTTCAGATGAAGGGTTGACATGAATATCTAACTTGTGAATGATCAAATACTTTTTTTTGCTTCAAGAAGCATTACATTCATTTTATTTCTACAGGTTGAGTAGTCCCAATCCAGAATTGTTGAACTGGGACCCAGTGTTTCAAATTTTAGATTTTCCAGATTTTGGAATGCATATGGTAGAATTGAAGAGAAGTAAAAAAAATTCAGACTTTCAGAAAAATTCCTTTTTATTTGACATAAAGAACAAAAATATAAATGCAACAAATAATGAAAATGAATTTATTTAATATTTTTGAAAAAATCTTATTTGAAACACTCCCACAAAATTATCATTATAAGAATTTTTTGACATTTTTTAACAATATATAAACAGTAATATAGAAAATAAATAATCACATACACCTTGCACTGACAATGTAAAATGATTTACAGAATCATGATAGTGTGCCACAGCTGCTGCACACTATTGTATCATCTTTCACTGTAAAAGTAAAGTTACAGATTTCAAAATATTTTGGAATTTCAGATTGGGGATATTTAATCTGTATTAATTTCCATTTTAATTATTATTTAACTTTTAACAGTTAATATTTCATGTTTATTCAACTTAATAGTCATAAACATTCATTGACAGTGGATACATTATCTTTATTCATGACATAATATTAAATTTATATATGCTAGCTGCCAATCTAATTGATCTATTTATGCACATGCAACTGCTCTAGCTAATTAGATTGGTCCATCTTATATAGCTGTATAAAATGAACATATATAACTATACAATTTCTTATTTTTTTCACATCACTAATCTTAAATATCTAATTACAATTTTTCTGCGATCTCTTGAGGGGTTATGATCCATAGTTTGTGCAACACTGCCCTACAGGACCACGGACTCCAGTTTAGAGAACCATTGTTCAATATCCTGAATAGTTGTCTACTTGTCCACTGCAGGAAAAAGATTGTGTGTAAAAAACTTTCTCCATCTTTCTTATGATTGGGCTATTTGACTAAGATTTTCTGAATAAATAATTGTTTGTCAAAAATGTTTTAGTAACAGTAGCCTATATGTTAATTATAAAGAATCCACAAGCAATCTAAAAAATTGTAAAGAAACTTTCATCCAAGAAATCCTAAAAAAGGGTGAGAACCACTGATTTAAGCCAACAGATACATCCCTTAGAAAAATTTTAGGATTCTCCTATTTTGGCTACATAATTTTCTAAAAGAACTATATTGCATCAGGTCATTGGGTGAAGAAGACATTTTTCAGGGAATGTTTGAGGGGCAAATATCCATCCAAGTCATCTAATACCCTCGCCTATATGACAGATGTCATATCATGTCATTGGTACTCTGGCAAACTGTTGCAAGAGTTAGAAACTAGAGATTTTTTTTCTTTACTTTATGTAAATGTCATCATAAATTTGCCTATGTTATAACATAGTGGCATTTAGAAAAATAAAATTATTTAAAATTACAATAAAATTACTGATTTTTGTACAGTTTATTGATTTATTTATTATTTTAAGTTTTGTAACCTGTTTTAAGTATTGTTTTGTGATTAAAAAAATGAAAATTATCTGTAAATAAAATATATAACAATAGCAGCAGTCATTTAGATAAATCATGTGGCTGAATTCATTTGATTTATTGATTTGAAGATATTGCAGGGCCAAAAAATTAATGTATTGCTATGAAATTTTTAGGATACACATATATAAAAATTTTATCCGATATATTCTACGAATTTTACCAATTTCTTTGTATTTTAAATTTTTTTGGCATGTTATTTTGGTGATTCTTTTATAAAAAAATAAATAATGACATTTTACAATTTTTTGGCCTCACATAGATGAAATCAGGTAGATTGAACAAAATTATTCTGAAATCACACACACATATACTGAGGGTTCTAGTATTATAAAGGATGATTCAAAACTTTAAGGAGTGATAGAACACACTTAAACAAGCAATTTTTGTCATACAATGTATTGTCATAACTCAAGTGGTGAAGCACTAGGGGTTAGTGGTTACTATGGCATGAAATAATGAAAAACAAGAATGAACACAATCGGACTCCGTTAATGTGGTAGTCAGGGTCCATGGTTACTAAACCGCAGGTTAAGTGAACTGCGAGTTACAATATTAATATAAATTGAACAATAATATAAGTTCCAACATTGATATGAATGTTCTGTGTGATTTGACCAATACAAAATGGTTGAACGTGCAACTAATCTCACTGATCACGAGATTTAATGACGAAGATGTCTAGGAGTGATATCACAAATGATTGCTTATCAAAGTAGTCATGGTAAAACCACATGTTAAGCAGACTCGCATGTTACTGAACTGCATGTTAACAGGGTCTGACTGTATTAATTTTTTTCATTAATAAAAATGCATTGTACAATAATCCATTTCAGTTTCAATAAAAAAAATTTTTTTTAAAAAGACGAGACTCAAACCCGTAACCTTCCAATGACACCTTACAGTAATAAAATGGTGAATGCATCACACTATGATGGCACTTGTTAAAATGTTAATATCAATCAGTATATAAATAACATAGAAAACTTTAAACCCCTTTTTTTTCGGGAATGCTTGAGAGTTGCGTCATATTACTTTACCATGGGTTTGTGGGAGGATAGTACTACAACATATGTAAAAATCAGCAAAATTGGAGGGAGCCATGATTGGCCTTCCCTTGTAAATTTTAATGAATTTTTAAATAATTACAACCATTTTGTTAGAGAGAAGAATTCTATCATTCATAAGAGGCCTGTATGTGAAATAGTTATCATATACAGGCACTCCTCTGGTTACAAACATAATTCATATGTAACCTTTGTTCATAAATTGGGTTATTTGTAATTCAGATGATGTTATTTTGGCTCCAAAAGTATTGAATTAACTTTATATACTATAATTTTTAATATATTTCATAACTGAACCAATTAAAAGTTTATTTTGCAGATTTGAATGAAAAATGCAAGGACTTTAGGGTGTAATTTCTGTTCAATAAGACAAAAGCAATTTGTAAAATGCTTCAGTAAGGGAATTTATTCAAGTTTTGCTATTTGATTAAAGAGATCTCTTAAATTTAATTTTTCTTTTTTAGTTTTTTAAATAATTTACCCTCTATTACAACTAAATGGCTTTGATAGAATAAAAATTGAATTGTGAATATGTTAAGAATTAACAATCTGAGATTAAATATAGTAAAATTTGAATAAATTACCTTTCTTAAATATTTTAGAGATTGCTTGTATTTTCTATAAAACAGAAGTTAGTAAAACTTTAAACTGCACTAATGCATTATAATTTCCCTGTACAATAATATAATTTATATCATATTATAATAATTATTCTGACTAAACATTTAACTTTTACCTATTGATAGTAAAGTAACTATTGTTACAGTAGTATCATTTTAAAGTTCCCAAATTAGTAAATATAATGACTTAGAAATTTCATGTCTTAATTTTCTAATATGTCAAACAGATGTTTGTCAAAATAATTATTATAATATGATGCAAATTATAAGATGGGAACAGCACAAGAATGTCAATGTCCACAATTTACAACTTTGCAGAATCCTTAATAATATATAAAACGAACAGTAGTTAGCTAACTTAATTAAAAATAAAGCCAATAAATAAATAATAATAATTATATTTATTAGTAGTTACTCAAACAACATTTACAAGTAAATTCAACAATTGTTTATAAAAGCAAAGAATAAAGTAAAAGTTAATTCAGAAATAACTTCTTTAATTAATTCAAAAATCAAGTTAATTTAAGCAAAATTATTATTAAAGCAGCAATTTTATCATTAAATAAATTAATACTTCCACACATAGTACAGAAATACTTAACTATGGTTGATTGACAAATACGAGGGGTGATCAAAAAGTAAGGTTACAAATTATACTTGTAGACGAAAAACTGCTTATACTCTTATAAACTTTTAATAAAAGAACATAAATAACTTTTTTGACTGACTGTAAATAAATAGCATAGGAAATGCTGTACAATCAGATTTACATTATTTTTTCAAAACAGTCAGGAGTATGTTCCTCAGATCATAATTTTTTAACTTTAGTTAGAATTCTTTTGATAGTCTTATATTAATTTTACATTCAATATTATCTTATTACTTATATTCAATATAAGTAAAGAAATATACCTATCTCTGTTTTTATACAGTAGAGTGGTTTTACAAAAGTATCAAGTAAATTGAGACTTATATAGAAATGTCCATTTTCTATATAAATGTTAGTCTTAATTTACGTGGTTTTCATTTACTTAGTATTTTTGCAGAACCACTCTAGCATATAAAAAGAGAGATAAGTGAAAACATTTTTTAATCTGTCTGCTCATGTGATGATATTGTTTTCTAAAAGCCAGCTATTAGTGACATAGTTTCTTGTAAATAAATTTATCATCATGATTATTTTTACAAATGATCAGAACAAAATTGCAAAAAAATGGAATATCCTCAGCAGTATATAATAAGCATTTTCTCTCCATTATTAATTCTTGTGATTGTGATTGCTTCTTTGAAATGTTTAGTAATGAAATCCTTGAAGAATCCATATTTTTGATTTTTAATTTGTTTGAAATTGACATACATTTTATGATTGTAATTGAAGAAACAAATCATTGCTATGTCACTAAAAATATACCTGCTTATACTCTTAATATATTCCACAGTCTATCACCAAAGCACAAAACAGAAATAGAACTATGTAAAGAAGAGTTGCAAAGTCACTATATTCAAATTTACCAATAATAATAAACTAATTTCAAACTAATGGTTTTAACAACTTTATAAATCCAGAGTCTGGCATGAGCTCAGGTCTTTATACTATTTCCTATAATAAATATATCAAATCAAAACCAAGCAATCACTAACATCTACCAAAAAAAAAAAACAAACAACTGGAAAACTTACGGCTTAAAGTATCAAACAAGTGTTAGATCTAAAACGACAAAAATGATGATAGAAACTTTGTCAGGAAGTTAACTCTGACATGTCCTATTTTATTTTATTATGCACTTTTATTATTTATTGTTATTTTCATTATTATCTAACATATTATATTTTAGTTTAAGAGCTGACTTACTTCCACATTCCTCATCATAGTAGTTAGCTATCACATGTTACGAAATCGGAAACCATCCTCCGGAAGAGCTGTCCCGGGTAATGACGTCATCATTTAATCTAAATAAGTTTTACCACTGATCCAATATGAGAATATAAGAATGATCTCGTATTGATGTTTGTTCGTATATAATTAAATTGTAAAGAGGATGACATGAATGAATAACTCTATAAGCTAATAAATGTAAACTTTTTATGTGTATTTATGTAAATGAAGCAACACAGGATTGTACGTCACTCAATATAAAAGCCGACGCAACCAACGACTCAATGAGGTGTTGTATTGACGTAAGGTTGGCTTGCAAAGTCGCGGATTAGAACGAATATCAATACTATTAATTCTAAACTAAGCCTAATGGTCTAGCGACTCTGCAAATTCCAGAGTTCGGCCTGAGCTCAGGTCTTCAGCTAGCGACTCTGCAAATTCCAGAGTTCTGCCTGAGCTCAGTACTAAGTTCTAACTTAATACTAAATTAATTTCAAAAACAATCTAACAAGCTAAGTTTTAACTTAACTACTATTAACTTCAAAACACTAACAACAATTAGTGTTCAACTGACAAAGCAAAACCGGAAATCGGAACTTACAACTAGAAGTACCGATTAAGTGTTAGAACTAGAACAAACAATAATGTTAGAAACTTATGCTAGTAAATTGAAGAAATTCTCAAAACAAGTTAAATAATAAAAAACTATAAATTTATTAGACTCCAAAACACTTACAAAAGTGTTAATAAATGCTTTATTGAAACTATTTTTGGATTTGACTAATGTAATTCTGAAATTTGGATAACCTAAGTCAGAAAACGGTCAGTATTGGTCAGTAACGTAAGTGCGGGATTCATATAAGTTGAAATCACGTAAGTCGGGGATCGACTGTATATATGATATATAATTAGGGAAATTCTTCAGAAATTTCTTTTCTAATCAGAATCAAAAGCAACAACATGAAGCATTATTCACATGCAAAAGCTAGTGTTGCATTCACTATAATACAAAAAAATTTTTCTTAGAATTTGGTCAATTATGTTAAATCAAAACAAATTGTGTAAAAAGAGAATGAAATTTTTTCCCTAATTCACGTTAAATCAAAATCATGTAAAAAAAACAGAAACTGAGTGTATTTTAATAGAATTAAGCAAATTTTGGTGTTATCTGTATTCTTTTTAACCTTTACCGCTCCTTGTTTTGATAGAGTGACGCCCTTTTACAATCCAAACAAACTGAAATTTGATATTCGATATTTTGCTATAACTTTTTTCTTTTTAATTTTTCAGCAAGTTATAACTTTTTTACTTTTTAATTTTTCAGCAAGAAAAAATTGGATTTTTCATATATTGTGTCCTGATATTGTTTTTTAATTTTTGATTAAGGACCAAAAGAAAAAAAAGAAAAAAATTACGAAATTATTGCGCCGAATTTGCATATGTAAATTTTATGCATTTTTTCAAATTATTAATTTTTTCTGCATCGGACAAAGAAAATTTTTATTTACTTGAATTCTTGATTATATTCTGCATCTAATAATACCAAATACTTCATAATTCTAAAAAACTTTTCCAACTTAACAAAGACAATTTATATCGTAATTTGATACTGATAATCTGATACCTTGTGTAAATAAATAATCGTATTCTCCCTCTCACGGATGAAATACGGCATTCTACTACACAAATATTTAAAATAACTGTTTATTAGCCATTTTTCTTCCTATTTTCTTAAAATAATGTGTAATAAATACTTTTTATTTTATAAGAAGTATTAGTATGTATAAGAATGTTGACTTTGTTGAAAATTTATTTATTTTAATAAATATTGCTATAATTTGTATACATAGCTATCATCCTGCCATCTGTATGCCAGTATAATTTGTATACGTAGCTATCATCCTGCCATCTATATGCCAGATTTAGCACTGATTTTTGATAAATTATTGCTTTTTATACGTTTTTTTACTCAAGATTTGTCTCAGTGCCTTTTAAAAATGGTGGATGGTGAATTATTTCTCTGTATTTAGTCATTCTGCATTAATTTTTCAAAAAATAATTAAAATATAATAATAATAATAAGAATAATAATAATAGCATTTTCAAACAAAGAGGATAGGTTTTCATGGCTCTCCCCAGTTAGTTAACATAATGTAACTAGCCCATAGCGTAAGGTGTCATGTAGTTGACCTTGGATGAACAATGTTTGACAAAAATAATGCACCTCTGGTCTACTAATTACTTGTTTTGACTGCAGATAACACAAAAATTACTTTAATACAGTGAGCTAAGTAATATTAGAATTCTTGTAAAGGTCTACAATTTGCTTGAATTTTGTATCAGTGGTGGAGGTAATAGAATTAAGTAGTATTTAAGGTTTCTTTCTTGTGAATAATTGATTGTTGATAATTGAGTTGGACTGATCAAGTTTTGTTGATTAATTGGTTGTTGCTTTATTATCGTTTCAATAAAGCATTTATTAACACTTTTGTACGTTTTTTTGAGTGTAATAAATTTATATTTTTTGTTATTTAACTTGTTTGAGAATTTATTCAATTTATAAGTTTTTAACATTGTTTTGTTATTCTTAGATCTAACACTTAATCGGTACTTCTAGTTGGTTTCCGGTTTTGTTTTGTCAGTTAGACATTAAGTGTTGTTAGATTGTTTTGAATTTAATTATATTTAATTTAGCATTTAGTTAAAGACTTGAGCTCAGGTTGAACTCTGGATTGCAGAGTCGTAAGAATCGTTAGGTTTAGTTTGTAATTAATATCGTTGGTATTCGTTAAAAGTAGCAACTTTGCAACTTATACTAATAAATTGAATAAATTCTCAAAAACAAGTAAAGTAAATAATAAAATATAAATTTATTTGACTCAAACATTTATGAAAAGTAAACCAAAGCTTTATTTAAGCAATAATAAAGCACAATTCAAGTTTCAATAAAACTTGTTTAATCAAAATTCAAGAATCCAAATATCAAAACAATAATCAATGTATCTTTAAATATTAATTAATTCTAATATCTCCACCTCCAATACAAACTTAAGCTATGATTGATCTTTACAAGAAAGTTAGAAGTCACTAATCAGCTCTACTGCAAAACGAAACACCTTGCTGTGTCAGTTGATGCATATGTTTTTATATAAGTGACTAACAGTCCTGAGCTTGTCCCATTTACATAATTTTGTGCAACCAGTTCAAATTTCTTAGTTTACAGAGCAAATCAATTCATGTCATCCTCTTTACAAATTAATTATATACCAAATAAAATATTGACAAGACTAAAGCTTAGTGCTTAAGCTCATGTCTTTACATTGACAAGAGATCATTCTTATATTTTCACATCAGATCAGCAGTAAATAATTTAAGTTTTCCCCCTTTTCAAAATTCAAGACAATTCGAGAATGAGTAATTAACCAAAAGAAATTAATTATTTTCATTTCTTTTGGTTTTAGGGGCAATATATACAGTATATAAATATATATCGTGAGTTTTTAACATTGTTTTGTTATTCTTAGATCTAACACTTAATCGGTACTTCTAGTTGGTTTCCGGTTTTGTTTTGTCAGTTAGACATTAAGTGTTGTTAGATTGTTTTGAATTTAATTATATTCTCGGGACCAGCTAGGGATAAGCACTGGTTCATAGGCAAGTTTCCTATAAACTGCCGTCTTCAAGATACAATTATTAAGCTCTATTTTAATATCAAGGAAGTTGACCTTACAGGTATCAATTTGCTCTTTTTTTAAGCTCAATCCATATTCAGTTAACCTAAATACCTCTTCAAATTTCCCAAGTGATTCCTCATCTGTCCACACTGTAAAGACATCATCTATGTAGTGTATGTAAAACTTTAACGAAGGTCTGAATGATTGTATTCTTTGGCTTTCCAAATTTCTGAGGACAATCTCTGCTAAACTCGCTATGGGGCTACCTATGGGTACTCCTCTCACTTGCACATATATCTTTCCTCTCACTTGCGCATATATCTTTCCTCTATCTTTCTGTACTATTACACGAAATAGTACATACGATCTGTACTATTTCTCTTAAAAGAGGTGCTCTGTCTTGCGCTTCTGGTACGTTTTCCCTCATAAACCTGTAGAACAATAAACACGTTGGTTCAAGGTGTAGAGAAGGGTAGAGGCTTTCATAGTCGAAGGTCGCCACTATATCCCCCTTGATTCCATTCTACTTTATGAATACACTCTAGAACTCTCATAGTTATTGTGGAAGATGTTTCCGTTTCACCTAGTATAGCCATAGTCCATTTGGCCAAGACTCTCTCTAAATTGTAAGTAGGCGCATTCCTCTTTTTAAGTATGTATCAACAAGGGCAGAGCCAGCCCTCGCAAGCAGGTGTAAGAATGAAGTACAGATTTACGAGCATGAAACTAGTGAAGACCTTTGAAACCATGAAGTTTCTGGAGGAGTGTAAGAGAAACAACGTATACCCCATGTTGATTTACAGAATTAAATTATCTGTTACATCGAGGAAAATCCTCATGAACACAAAGAAGATTTGCCTAAAAGCAGCCATTACTGACACTAGAAGAAGATATTTTAAAACATTACATTTATTAGATCAACTCAAAAATAAACTCCTGCAGAATGACAATGCCTTTATTGACAGTATTGAAGATGAAATGTTAACTCTAAGATAAACGTTGAGGGCCAAGCATATTAGTTAATTAAAATGGATATTTAAATGCCAACTACACTCGCATAGGAAAGCCCAAGTGGAACTCAAGCAATCGGTGACCATAGTAGGTGACATAGATGTACACCCGTATGCAGAGGAAATATTTAAGAAAGGTCCGTCTTGTACAGTAATGTTAAATAGTATCATTATTGATGACATCCCACAATTAGAAGAAATGCTAAGGGACGTAGGAGTGTTAGAAAGAAATAGATTTAGGTGGAATTACCTTACTCAGAAAATGAGCGCAAAGGAGCGGAAGAGAGAGAACTTGAACAAACAGGATGCCCGTATGCTTAGGCAGACCCTCTCATGGATCAAAGACAACAATCTGACAATCACCAGAGAAGACAAAACGAAAAGGATGGTTCTCATGGATAAAGAATTATACGAATCTTTCTTGAACACCTATATTGAGCAAACACAGCTGAAAATATTGAACGTTGACCCAACTCAAAAACTAGCAAAATCACTACATAGAATAACCAGGAATAAATTATTTCCAGAGATATGGAAAGTACACCCGGTGGAGGCGCCGTTGTGTCCAAGACTCTTTGGATACATTAAAACACATAAAAGCCCGCTTACGTTAAGACCGATAGTCGAAAAGAGGAATGCGCCTACTTACAATTTAGAGAGAGTCTTGGCCAAATGGACTATGGCTATACTAGGTGAAACGGAAACATCTTCCATGATAACTACGAGAGTTCTAGAGTGTATTCATAAAGTAGAATGGAATCAAGGGGATATACTGGCGACCTTCGACTATGAAAGCTTCTACCCTTCTCTACACTTTGAACCAACGTGTTTATTGTTCTACAGGTTTATGATGGAAAACGTACCAGAAGTGCAAGACAGAGCACCTCTTTTAAGAGAAATAGTACATACGATCTGTTACAGCTCATATTTTAAATTTAGAGGAAAGATATATGCGCAAGTGAGAGAAGTACCCATAGGTAGCCCCATAGCGAGTGCTTTAGCAGAGATTGTCCTCGGAAATTTGGAAAGCCAAAGAATACAATCATTCAGACCTTCGTTAAAGTTTTACATACACTACAAAAGTGAAGAGTGAGAGAGTGAAGTGAGTGAAAGTGAGAGAAGTGAGTGAAGTGAGAGTGAGAAAGTGAAGAGTGAGAGAGTGAAAAGTGAAGTGAAGAGTGAGTGAGAGTTCTGCTTTAGCAGAAGTGTCCTCGGAAATTTGGAAAGCCAAAGAATACAATCATTCAGACCTTCGTTAAAGTTTTACATACACTACATAGATTATGTCTTTACAGTGTGGACAGATGAGGAATCACTTGGGAAATTTGAAGAGGTATTTAGGTTAACTGAATATGGATTGAGCTTAAAAAAAGAGCAAATTGATACCTGTAAGGTCAACTTCCTTGATATTAAAATAGAGCTTAATAATTGTATCTTGAAGACGGCAGTTTATAGGAAACCTGCCTATGAACCAGTGCTTATCCCTAGCTGGTCCCGAGATCCGATTAGATATAAAAAATCTGCATTTAATTATTTTTTCAGAAGAGCCATTTTATACAGCACTGATAATAAAAGACTGAAAGAGGAGGTTAACTATATAATATCTATGGGTGAAAAACATGGTTACTCAAAATCATTTGTGCTAAGTGCATACAGGAATGTTAGGAAGAAACTTGCCTATGTGCGGGACATGCAAACTGATGTAAACCTTAACCATCCTAGACCAGTGGAGGAATATCTTACAGTATTGAGTAACTTAGCTAAATACAATTTAGTCAACAAAGTCGCTAAGTTGATCAACAAGAGAGTAGCACCATTGAGAGGGCCAACTATTTTCAACCTCTTGAGGAATGAAAAAGACCCAAGAAGTGAATCAGAAAAGCAAGGGGTATACGAAATTCCAGTTATTGACAAGAGAGTGCAGCAACCGGCGAAATATATAGGTGTGACTACACGAACCCTCGCTCAGAGGCTGCAGGAACATAAGAGCGACATAGCCAACGCTAGAACTACTACCGCCTTGGCTTTAGAAGCCTACTCAACCGAACTTGACATAAGATGGGATGAAGCCAAGGTCGTTAAACCTATAAAAAGTAAGACCCAGGCATACACAGCTGAATCGTTAGAGATTATGAGGAAAGGGAGACAAGAAAAATTGTTAAACGATAGAGCAGCGATAGACCTCCCAGCGGCCTGGAAATATGCATTACAGCAAACTGAGAGAAGATGACGAAACTAGTACTCAATTTCTACAATACCCCTGTCTTAAGTTTACTATAATTTTTAACATTTTAAAACTGTAGCATCATTTCACGATTTATTACATCATTAACCAATACGTCGGTTGCCAAGTGAACGGTTGCTTAGAGAAGTTGTTATAGAAGCTTCGTTTGTTTAAATTTAGCTTTAATTTGGTCCAAAAACTATGTTCATGATTCGAATTAACAATTTTATAGAAAACCTAGCCTGATGATGGTCAGAGAGACCGAAAACGTTTGCAGTACAAATAAATCGTATCTAGAGAAGAAGCAGTAACTCAACCGCAGTAAGTGCTATTAGTTATAAAAGTTATGAGAAGAGTTTAAGTGGTGTTTTTAAGTATGTATTATAACATTCACTTACTCTGCTGCTTATAAATTCCAAACGATTATAGCTCTTTCAGCAGGAATACTACTATATTTATATCAATAACACTAAAATTATACATCGTGGAAAACGTTTATATAGTTTATTCAAAGCACTTTTGGCTTACTTGCAGCCCTCATCAGCGATACATTCCACTATAATGGAATGTACTGCTGATTGGCATGTAAATTGAGATTAACATTGTATAGAAAATGAGGAGATAGGTTCCTTAGCATTCAATTAAATAATTTATGTATTTTTTAAATTAAATGTAAATTGTTTTTATGTATAGATACCCTACAAAAATTTAACAATAAATGAGCAAGTAAAAAAGGATTGAAGATATGAAATCTTCAAAATGTTTGAAAATAACAGTGTATTCCATATTATTGTTTGCTAATATCTTACTTGATTGAATGGAAGGACTTAAATGTTGCTAGACATCATACTTAATTATGAGAAATAATTTATTGAAAATATTAGGATGATTATTTTTTATATATCATACATACACACAAATATATATATATATGTTACTATATTTTTTATATAAGCTTATATGTATGTATATATATATATA
>AYEL01058260.1:0-14756 GCA_000484575.1 Olivierus martensii
CGTCAATCTCGGCATCAACAACAGTTTTCGCTTAACGTTTGGGCAGCTATTATTGCAGACCATCTAATTGGACCCTACTTTTTGCCACCTAGACTCAATGGCCTTTCCTACACACAGTTTTTGGAGGAAGAACTTGGTCCATTACTGGAGGACGTTCCACTAGAGGTTCGGCGCCAAATGTTTTTTATGCACGATGGTGCACCTGCACATTTCAGTCGCATTGCCCGAACATTTCTTAACGCACACTATCCAAATCGGTGGATTGGCAGAATGGGACCAATTGCATGGCCTGCACGTTCCCCAGATTTAAATCCGTTGGATTTTTTCCTGTGGGGATATCTGAAGATGCAAGTGTATGCTACTCCAGTTTCCAATATTCAAGTTCTACGAGACCGCATTTTGGAAGGATGTGAACAAATCCGAAATATCCCCGGCATTTTCGAAAATGTCCGACAATCAATGAGAAGACGTTGCATGGCCTGTATTGCAGCTCAAGGGGGTCATTTCGAGCACTTACTCTAGTTAAGTCATGTTAAAGTTGTATTACTTTAAATTATTAAATTTAATTTGCAGTATTTAATTATCAATTTGTTTTCTTTTCTTTGTCTTAATCGTCAAACCATTTCCTTTTTCTTTGCATTTTAAAATAATCTACAGTATTAAATTTTAACTACTTGAAAACTATTTTTACAAAACATTTTACAGTTAACATCAAGAAAAGATTGTTTATAACATTTTTAATCAATATTCAAAATGAAATGCATTCGATTTCGAACACACATTTGTGAATGCTTCGTTCGTAGTTTCGCGCCTCAGGCGTCCAACCGGAAGTGACGTCACGAAGCTTTAAAGAGCTATAACTTTTTAACGGAGCTCCAGATCAAAAAATGCGCCTAAACTTTTTCACTCAGAATTTCATCCTCTACCTACCTGTAAATTTTGGCACCACCTTTCTGAATCACCCTGTATATGTATATATATATATATTTAATTAATAATTGTAATAATAATTAAAGTTATATAAAAATTAAAGATTATGTAAATATACTGTACAATATATGTAGAGATCACTCACTAATACTAATGGCACAATAATTGAGGATTTTCTAATTCTTTGTATTCTATAGTCCAGAATTTTGCTATGATAATCTTTATCATCAGTAACATATTTAAACCAAATTAAACTGAAATCTCACTGTGTAAAATGAAAAAATATAATAAATGTAATAAACATAAATAGGAACTTCCATTTAGAAAACAAGAATTATATTTGAAAACAAGTACTAGTTTAAAGTGGAAAATTAAATAAATTATTTAATTTTTCACTTTAAACTAGAGCTTATAATTCTTAACAAATATGCTTTTAATGATATTTAATTGCTTCTGAAAAATATTCTAATACAAAAAATTTTTTATGGTTGTATTATAATCTAAATATATAGTATAATTTTGATTAAATTTATATGTTATGATTATGTAAATGAAAAAAAGTTAAAGATAGTAATTATTTTAATGTTATAATGTATATTATACTCAACATTAAAAAATTATTTATAATTTTTTTCATTTATTAATTATGATTTATTATTCATTGATAATTTTTTACTGTTTTATTTTATAAATAATAAATCTTTTTATAATTGAATAGGTTTAAAACATGTTAGAGGAATATTGTTATTTGGACCTCCAGGAACTGGAAAAACACTAATGGCTCGTCAAATTGGCCAAATGTTAAATGCACGTGAACCTAAAATTGTAAATGGTCCTCAAATCTTAGATAAATATGTTGGAGAATCAGAAGCAAATATTCGAAGGTTATTTGCTGAGGCAGAAGAAGAAGAAAAAAGAGTAATCTATTTAATTTTCTTGAGGTTGTTTAATTCTTTAGTTATGCAGTATATACAGTAAATCCAAATAATGAATATGAGTTTTAAAATAATTTTTGCGAAATTGATATCATCATTTAAATTAGATATATTGTAATTGTTTCTCAAATAACATAAAATTAAGTATATAAAGCTGCAAGATTAACATGGAAATAAAAACAGAACTAAAATCATTTAACATTTGCTTAAACAATTTTTTAAAATTATTTGAGAATATATAATTTTTATTGGTCTTAGAAATTAGAGTATAATTTTCATTAAATAATTTTTTAATACATATTACATCATCATTTGTCCATTTACAGTACAGCTGAGATAACAGCTGTATCATCAGATTATTAATACTTTTGTGATGTGCTTTCTGGAAATTTCATTTTTAATCATATGCATTAATAGCCTGTTAAAAATTTAAATATTTAAGCAAATTGTAATATTTTTGTCATTTTTTTAAATATCTACTTGAAATTTTCAGAATATCTTCCAGTTATTACTACTTTTGAATGCAATAAACAGATTTCAAATGTTTGATAAATTTGCATATTAATTAAAAACTTTCAGGAATACAGGCAATCTCTGACATGTAGATCTTACATATGTAAATCCATATTTATAAGATTACTTTTAAGTAACAAGTTGGGCCAGAACCAAAATCTCTCTAGTAGAACTGGAGGAGTGGAATTCGGAATTGAATCTGGATCGTCCAAGATAATAAATGACTGCTTTACCATTTGACTTTTGTGCTTATTCTTTAATATAATAATTTTTAGTGTTTCATCATTGTGTCATATTAATACTCTATACATATGTTGGACTATGCGTTGTTTTGATTTACATAGGATTTCATGGAATGATCCACCTACATAACTTGAGGACTGCCTGTATATGATAAAACTTCACCTAATAACAACAGATGAATGCAATTCACATATGTATCTTAGTACAAGAAAAAATTTGAATTGTTTCTTGCTTTAAAAATGATTTCATTATTAATTTACTTTTTTCACCTACTTTTCATAAAGTAATTTTAGACATGTTAAAGTTTGCAAAGATACATATTAGGTATTTTCTGTCTGTGTCAGTTCCTATTGAATAAATTATCATGAAATTTGTAATCTGCTATTCTAAGGAAAAAATTATCAAAATTTTTCCTTAGAATAATCTATCAAGTAATTTTGATAGATTTTTCTTCACAGAGATTAATTAAGAAATTTTGATTTTGATTAAAATGGATTATGATAACAACTCTTGGAATAATAATAATATTTTAGATATATTTTTTAAGTGCAAATGAATATGAAAAATATAAGAATAATTTTTATGCATAATTGTATATTTGTATTGTTTTTTGTTGTTATTGCAATCAACAATCAAGATGTCATGTTGTGATGGAAATAATTTATTGAAAATATTGCAATTCAACCTGCATTATTAACTGTGCATAATTTTTATAACTTGTCCTTAATTACTGGCAAAAAATTTGTAAATGTATCTTTTGTATAAATAATTTTTTCATAAATAATGATAGTTTGTATATTTTTCAAACCCATATTTTAAATTATGTTAATTCAAAATATTTTTATTAATTTCATTGAATGATCTTTATTACTTCTGTGAAGTCAAATTTGAATGAAAATAATCAAATTTGTTTATATTGGTTGAAATATTTGAATAAATAATTTAAGGCAAGACATTCTGGAATTTATGCATATTTATATTGTGGAAATATAAGTATTGATAAAATATAATAATAAACAATATATTTTATATTTTTAAACCATTAATTAAACTCTGTATCATGAAAAAATATCAAATTTAGAATAACACTACATTTTCAGTTTGATTCAACATAGAAGTCAGAACTGGTGTGGCAGCATGTCCTTTGAGACATGCAGATTAAGCCTGGGGAAGAAGGCAAGATCACAGTAAAGAAAATAAAATAAACCTTGAACCTCTAATATCTTATATTTTATCTTAAAAATTTTTTGCTTTCATTGCTGTCAAATTAGCAGGGAAAGTAAAAAAAAAATTATAAGTATTAGATTGCTTTGCTAAAATTTCTGAAACTTAAATTAAGAATTTTACAAAAATTCTCAATTTAAGTTTTAGAAAAATTTTCTAAATTCTAAAATGCTGAATATTATAGAGTTTACTTTATTATATAATGTATTAAGAAACTCTCTGAAAGAACTCTTAACCAAGTTAGAAACTGTACTTACAATGTAACTTTGATGGTGTAATTGGAATATTAATATATTATGTATAGGATTTGTTATAATAATTTTATTTTAATCAAATTCAAAATTACTTAGCATAATTTTATAACAATTCCCAAAATGAAATTTTATGAAAATTTAATGAAAATTGAGTTTTCCATGGACAGATAATACAAATGTCATAAGTGTCATTTGAAAGTATGAATGTTATATCTTTAACTCTTGTGCATGAATAATAACAACATTCATTTGAATAGATATTATGAAATAAACTGTCATAATATTTTTTATTATTAGTTTTACTTATTATTTTGTTTTTCTTTGATATTTAGCAATTTCTTCATATTTTTTTTGTAATAATCAGATTTATATATTAGAGTTAAGATTATCCTATGATAAAAGAATATAATACTAATACTAATATAAAATAAAAATTTAAAAATTATATTATAATAAAAGTACATTTCAAATTAAATAATTTATATTAAAAAAATAAAGTAGAAATAATTTTGATAATATAACACATTGACATCTGAAATATTTTATGCTTATGAAATAGCCATAACTTTCATTATGAAAATAAAGTAAAGCAACAGAAAAAATTGTTAATTATAGAAACATTTTTGGTCTTATAAAAGACATTCTTCAGTTCTATAAAGTTGAAAATATTATTATAGTTAATAATAATAGATTATATTTCTATATTCTAATCAAATCTATACACATGTTAATACATAAATAAAAGATATTATAAAGTAAAAATAAACATAACAGAACTACAATAGAATTTGATTATATTATCAACTTATAATGTAGTAGTTAAGTGTCATTATATCAAAGCTGTCCTATATCAGATCCAAATGTGTTTATTTATTATTTGATTTGATTATTTAATACAAAATATATATTTCCATGATTATTTTTAATGAAAAGGATTATTAAAAATCACCATCTTTGCAGTTATATATTTTATATATGTACTATATAAAATATATAAATATTTGGAAACTATATATATCAGGGATGGCCAAACTTCATGTCACTAAAAGCCATATAGGAAAATCTAAAATACTTGAGAACCACAATCAGTTTCTTTCTGGGTCAATGAAAGTTGCATCATTTTTTTTTTTTTTCAGATAATTTTAACAATAGTTTCAAAATTGTTTATTATATATATCACATGCATTTATTTTATATAGATGCTTATTACTATTTACAATAAATAAACAAATTACAAATATATCATTTTAAATTAAATAGATATTTGTTCTATATTAATTATTGACTTTCAAGAATATGGAGCCACATTGAAGGTACTAAAGAGCTGCATGTGGCAAGCCACATGCTGCTCTTAATGCTGAAGATGGTTGTATAGCAACTGAAAACATTTCATTAAAACTTTAAGTAATTATTTTTCAATTACTATGCAGTGCTGTTAATGCTCATTTAATATTAATTGCTTACACTCTTACTTCAATAATTAAAGACACAAGCACAACTAGCAGTTGAGAATAACGTAAAAACTTTACTAACACAAACATGTTAGTAAAGTTCGGCTAACTAAAGCCATCCTCAGGTTATACATGCATTTAAAAAGGCATCCTTGAACAAAATATATACTGTTATAAGAACACTTCTAGTTCTGTAGAAAATTTAAATACAGATTCAAATCTTTTACAAGTTACATAATAGTATTCAACAGCACATAAACATAAACATAAAAATAAAACTAAAAATAAAATAAAACAGATTAAATACAACGACATCTCTAGAATGAATAATGTATGATCATAGGGTTAGGACACGGACACATTATTCATTCTAGGGATGTGGTTGTATTTAATCTATTTTATTTTATTTTTAGTTTTATTTTTTATGTTTATGTGCTGTTGAATACTATTATGTAACTTATAAAAGATTTGAATCTGTATTTAAATTTTCTACAGAACTAGAAGCGTTCTTATAACGATATATATTTTGTTCTAGGATGCCTTTTTAACTAAATGCGTGTAAAACCTGAGGATGGCTTTAGTTAGCCAAAAACGTTTACATAAAAATAAAATAAAACAGATTAAATACAACGACATCTCTAGAATGAATAATGTATGATCATAGGGTTAGGACACGGACACATTATTCATTCTAGGGATGTGGTTGTATTTAATCTATTTTATTTTATTTTTAGTTTTATTTTTTATGTTTATGTGCTGTTGAATACTATTATGTAACTTATAAAAGATTTGAATCTGTATTTAAATTTTCTACAGAACTAGAAGCGTTCTTATAACGATATATATTTTGTTCTAGGATGCCTTTTTAACTAAATGCGTGTAAAACCTGAGGATGGCTTTAGTTAGCCAAAAACGTTTGTGTTAGTAAAGTTTTTATGTTATTCTCAACTGCTAGTTGTGCTTGTGTTTTTAATTATTAATTATTGCAGTGCTGTTATTCATAAATATTGAAAGGGACTATTTTCCAATCTCAAAAAGAGGTACTGTATCAAAATACATCAAATAATTATTTTTAATTTCTCCAAATTAGGTTATTAAAATCAAAATTTTGTTCTCATTCTTCACTTTTGGAAGAAGATTAATTGAATAAGTAGTGTCCTTGTTTGAAAATTGTACCGAAACAATTATTGAATTATTTAGTGCTGTTTTGTTATTTCCCTACCATTTAGCCATCTGATAAGCATTTTCAGTAACTTTCATATCTGCAGATAACTTTCCAAAAAATTTATCATTTAATAATTTTGAATAATGCAAATTTTAGGGCCATTGATGGGCTAGAATGCACCTTCAAATAAAAAAATTAAAACCATATTTTGAATTATCCATTGTAATAATATAAAAAATTGCATACTTTGAGCTGGAACTGTAATTTAACTGATTTTGAATTAACAATATTTTGTATTTATCTACAAATGACAATATAAAATATAGAATTGAAGTGATGTATGCCAAATGATTTCGAAGTATATTTTAAAGATATTTAATTGAACCTGCTTATAATTTTATGCCACTGATTAATGCTAATCAAAATTTGATAGTTAAAGATTAGTTAACCAAACTTATATATCTGACATTGTTTAACTATACAGAGAAAATTTCTTCTTTTTTGTTAAATTTTTTAAACTAATGCCTATAATGCTGCTAAAGATATTAAAAGGTTTAAAAGCTTTTTATAAGTATTAAATATCTTTTTCTGGTGGTAATCTAAATTTTATTTATTTTATTAAATTGAATTAATATATTTAGGCAGGAAATACAGGAGTTCATGATACAGTTGTTAATCAGTTACTTGCAAAAATTGATGGTGTAGAATCATTAAATAATATTTTGGTTATTGGCATGACAAATCGAAGAGATATGATTGATGAAGCATTGTTACGTCCAGGCCGTTTAGAAGTCCAAATGGAAATTGGTAATGTTAATTGTATTTGAAATATTTATTTAAAAAATTGCAAAATTTGTTAGTTAAAATTATTATGCTGTTATCAATTTAGGATTACCAGATAAGTTTGGTAGGAGTCAAATATTAAATATTCATACTGCTCAGATGAGAAGACATGGTAAATTAGCTGAAGATGTTGACCTTAATGAACTAGCTGCACTTACCAAGAATTTCTCTGGCGCTGAAATTGAAGGATTAGTTCGAGCAGCACAATCAACTGCAATGAATAGGTTAATAAAGGTAAAATTTTTATATATTATAAAAAGATTTTAGGATTTTTAAATATTTTTTGTAAGAATTTTAGATAAATTATTTTATTTAATCAAGATGAAACCAGTATTAAAAAAATAAAACTTCCCATTCTATCTTTTAACTCTGTGAATAATGCATTTGTGAAACTCAGGAAATGAAAAATTTTCTCCCAAAATTTTTTTGATATACTTTTAGTGGATAAACATTTTAATAAAAATCATATCATATAAAAATTGTATAAAAAAATCATCCATGCATTAGACTGTACTTTACAAATTAATAAATAAAATACATCAATACTTATAACTGCAAAGAATATTTTTATTCATACTTTTCTAATATAGTATAATAAATTTTTGTTTCTAGAATTCAAATTGAAAAAGTAAAGTTAGTTAAGTTAATATGATACTTATAATTTCCAAAAATAAATCAAATTTTAAAAAGGTTTTGAAAATTATAAAAAATTTATAATTATTTCAATAAATGTTACATTGTCCTAACTTTTGAAATTTTATATTTGATTTTTTACCTAAGTCCTAATTTCCTATCATGTTTTAAAGATTAAATTAAGAGCATCAATTAATATATGAACAGACTTATACAGATACAGACAATAATCAGTTTAGATATTGGTTCTATTTACAACCATTTCAAATAATACTTTTCATAGAATTTGCTAGTATTGTAATTAATTTTTGATTTCAGCAATATAATAATTTTTCCTCAAAATTACATTTTAAACTTTATTATTTAATATATAATATTTGAAATATATAAACTAATTTAAATTTAGATTTCAGATTAATGTGCTCATCCAAATGAACCTAATTATCATGCCTTATTTTAACTCTTGAAATCGTAACGAAAATTTTAATGATTTGAACAATTTAAACTAATTTTAGTACCATCTCGTAATTAGATTATTTAATATTTTATTAAATTAATGAGTGGCACCATCTATTATTTAATAATTAAACTAGAATTTTTAATTAATTTATCTGGAGAAAAAATCCACCTCGGCCCAGGATCAAACCGGGGACCTTTGGACTACCATTCCAATGTCTTACCATTAGACCACCAAGACCAACGAGCGGATTGATTCTCCAGACAGTTATTTTAATTTAGAATCAATTTTAGATTACCACATCGGACTTTGCCAATAGATCCATTCCTGACCAGGCTATTTCTAGCCACGGGCTCTCATTGGTGCTAGCCAGGTAACACACCAGGCTAGAAATAGCCTGGTCAGGAATGGATCTAATAGTGGTCTAGTGGTAAGACATTGGAACGGTAGTCCAAAGGTCCCCGGTTCGATCCTGGGCCGAGGCAATTTTTTCTCCAGATAAATTAATTAAAAAGTCTAGTTTAATTATTAAATAATAGATGGCACCACTCATTAATTTAATAAAATATTAAATAACCTAATTACGAGATGGTGCTAAAATTAATTTAAATTGTTCAAATCATTAAAATTTCTGTTACGATTTCAAGGATTAAAATAAGGCATGATTGGTAAATTGATACAGTATTGTCTCAACAAACGGAATGCATAAATATAACGCTTTTTGGAAACCCTGTCTCAACAAACAGAATGCATAAATATAATGCTTTTTGGAAACCAATTGCTGTTGTCTCAACAAATGGAACGCATAAATATAATGCTTTTTGGAAACCAATTTTATTTCCAGATTAATAAACCTTATTACAAAGGAACGCATAAATATAACTCTTTTTGGAAACCAATTTTATTTCCAGATTAACAAACCTTATTACAAAATTATATTACCAGATTGCATCCAAATAATATGTTACATGTTAACAAAAAGTTATAAAATATAAACAGTTAAAAAATATCGTTAACAAAAAGTTATAAAATACAAACTGTTAAAAAATATAAAAATAGTACTGTATGTACAGTATGTACCTATTTAATGTGATAAATGAGGGTGGGCAGCAGCATTTACAAGGGCTAGATATTTACATCCATTCCTGTTGTAGCTGTCCACAGAATATGTAAAAGAAGAATCTCCTAGGCAGGTTCTGAATCGATTCTTAACTATCTTCATGTTAGAAAATGCCTTTATACAAATAAGTACTACCAAACATTGATATTACTTTCCGACCAAAATCACAAAAGTTAGGTACTACCAAACATTGATATTACTTTCCGAACAAAATCACAAAAGTTAGGAAAACACTTTCGGTTCTGTGAAATTTACTGCTTTTTTTATGGTACTTAACTATAAAGATTGAAGTAACTCAAAGCACTAGTAAGCAGACCAAATATGCAAAAAACTTCTAAACAATTTTTTATTTAGAGTAGTGCTTACGGCATCAGCTCTCACAAAAGTTCAAACTTTTGTGAGAGTTGATGATGATACTTATGCTGAAAGCACTACTCTAAATAAAAAATTGTTTAGAAGTTTTTTGCATATTTGGTCTGCTTACTAGTGCTTTGAGTTACTTCAATCTTTACAGTTAGGAAAACATTTGTTAAACAAAGTGGTTTACCCATGTGATTTGTTATGAAAAAGTCATTTTCCCACTGCTACTAATATACTTGATTTTCATTTTCTATTATATGTTTTTTTCTCACTCATTTCACAAATGATACAAACTCATGGTAAAATAAAAATTAAATTAAATTAAAACAGACTCTCACAACAATGGTCACACAATCACTGAATGATAAGTATTAGAAACCAAAAAATAACTAAAATGCAGTCACAATTCAAAACTTTAAACTGAAATAGCTAAAACTAAAATTGACGTGATCGAAAGTCTGATAAAAGTATGATGTCATTGATAGCTTGTTTATCATTAAATAATTACTAATAATTAAGAACAATTAATTAGTTGAGTTAATATAATTCAAATTTTAGGATTCTTTTTATTAATCTCTCTAAAAAAGTTATAAATAAAAGTGAAAAAAACATTAAAAAGTAATATTAAATCGCCAATTGTGAAAGCCTTGTGGGCCGCACAAAATGGCTTGGCGGGCCGCCTTTTGGACAGCCCTGGTATAGAATATAAGTACTTTACATTAAAATTTTATTTATATTTGGGGTTTATTATTATTTTTTTATAATTTTAGGCAGCTAGTAAAGTTGAAATTGATCCTGAAGCAACTGAAAAATTAAGAGTATTTCGAAATGATTTCCTACTTGCTTTAGAAAATGATATTAAACCAGTAAGTATATTTAATTAAATTCATTATAAATTTTTATATACAAGGTCTTTATTTTAAATTTAACAAAAATTTTTTAATAATAGGCATTTGGCACAAGCAAAGAAAGCATTGAAGGACTTCTAACATATGGCATTATAACATGGGGACCTGCAGTAACTGGAATTTTAGAAGATGGCGATTTATTTGTTCAACAAGCTAGATCTCCAGAATCCAGAGGCTTAGTCAGTATATTATTAGAAGGTAGATAAAATAAGTTATTATATATTATAATATGATCCATAATTATCATATACTTCTATTCATTCTTCTCTGCAATTCTTTTAGCATATCTGTTTGTATATAATATGATGAAATACAAAAATATTGTAATACAATGAATTATAAAAACTTAGAATATTGTATGTTGACAAGAAAAATTTATATTTACTGAAAATGTTTTATAGTACAAAAAGCATTGCCTCTGTTTGCTTATTTTTTTTGTAATTCTTCATATTATATCATATGCAGGTAGTCCTTGACTTATGATATGACTGCCACTTACTTGCGACAGTGATGTCATTAGTAAATTCTACTATGGTCAATGCAGCTGACCTGGGTTTGATTCTCTGATCCAATGGTCTGATATATGAAAGTGTCCTATTTTGTGTCTGCGGTACAAGAGCAGATAGATACATAGAAATAAATAAAATATTCTCACAAAGAAGACATGGATACAGTAATAGTTTTCTGAAAAATCTCTCCTCATTAACTAAAAGCTTGAACTCAAAGAAAAACTCCATGGAAAGTGTCAGGTATAGAAGCATTGACTATCAACCATACTTAAAACAATATATAGAGATGTAGAAAACGTTACAGATTTTAAGATAGCCCATGAAAAGAAAAGTACCATCTTTTTGAAACTTAGGAACAACAAAGACACATAAGGAGAAGGGAAAAAAAAAAAACAGAATTTACATAATTCTGATTTTCAACCTAGGCCTCAACAGAGAAGAAAAATATATCAGATATACAAGCTGCAACTTAGAAGACAGAGTGAAAGAACACAAAAAAAATTTAGAAAAGGGTGAAACTAATACTGCACTTTTTGTTAGAGCATTATAGTTATTAGATGGAAGAAAACGAAAGTGAAATATGTTAAGTGCAGAAATAAAGGGATCATTGCAGAGCCAATTGAGATAATTAAAAGGTGTAAAAATTAATTTTATTATCAATAGTAATGATCCAAGTTTTCTTTCTCATGCATGGAAGTAATTGGTACATAATTTGTAAAATAAGCTAAAAATCTTCATAATGTTTAAGGTATAATACATGGCACACCTTTTCTCCAGTGTGTGAATCTCAGATTCGTTATAGTTTATCACATATATCTGTTTTTTAAGTTTATATTTTCATCTTATTACCCATAATATGTACGATATTACATTAATGTTTATGTATTTTGAACTTAACCTTTTTACTCCATATATTGGAAGTACTTTGTGGTTGTGCATTTTTCATAGGCAAATTCTAATGATATCAGTTGAAACTTTTTAAAAGTCTGTTACATGTTTTGGTTATTTAAATTCAAGTCATTTGACTTGAATTTAAATAACCATAACATGTATCTATGTATCTCTGTTTAAGATACCCTCATAGATATATATCTTTTGTATGCAAATATATCATATATCCATTTTTTCACTGTGTGTATGTAAATGAGGGTAAAAACCTATCTTATAAATTTAAGTATATCTTGTAACGGTTTGTATTAGACCTGATGATGGGCCCCGAAGGAGAATGGAAAACATTTGTCAAATAAAATAACCACTGCAGTCTTGTGCTAGTTTTTGAGTTTACGATTTTAAGTATCATATTATTGATACAATATCATCCCATCAGAGAACAATATGGAAACATAACATTGGTGTAAGTGCAATCACCATAGTTTGTAGTTTTTACTTTAAAATTTTTGCTAAACTTTTTTTTTCAACTTATGCAAAATTCAAATTATGTAAAAGCCTTCAGTCCTAATTATTTCCATAACTTGGGGAATACTCTGTATATTTGTTTGCTAACAGTACTTATTTTTTCTGGTTTTTATTAATATCTTATTTTTTATATAAAAATTATTTAAATTATTTATTATAGCATTATATTGTTATTTGCATTTAAAATTTAACTAATAATTAGAGTTCCTTTTTTAAATTAATTTTTTTAAAATAACTAATAATTAGAGTTCCATTTTTAAATTAATTTTTTAAATTAATCTTTAAAGTATATCAATATTAATATTGATGCTCTTATTTAGGACCACCAAATAGTGGAAAAACAGCTCTTGCAGCAAAATTGGCTCTTAAATCTGATTTTCCATTCATTAAACTTTGTACTCCAGATGATATGGTTGGTTTTACTGAAACTGCAAAATGTCAATGTATAAAAAAGGTATTTAATTTTAATTTGATAAATGATTAGGTAGTCCTTGACTTATAATGGGTTGTTTAAACCCTGACCAATCACAGAATTTACTTATTACGTCAATGTCATAAGTATAAGTGGTCATAAGTTAAGGAATACTTTTATAAATTTTAGTAAACTGATTTTACATTCATTCTCCATTTTGACTAATCTTGCCTTCAAACAACAACAAGTTTAAAATCTTTTATTTTCCAATGAGTATATGCATTTAGAGTTGAAGATCTAAATTGCCTTCATTCCTTATATACAGTTTTGTATAAATCTAAAAATTCTTTTCCATACTAATTTACATAATATTCAATATTTTCATCATCTATTCAAGTGTCCTTATAATTGATAATTAGATTGTTTTTTAACATTATACACACCACTTCCATTTTTAAAAATTTTCTGTTGTTAGATGGAAATTATTCGATGGAAAGATGAAAATTTTCTTTTTAAGATTTTTATTTTAAAAAATTTAAAAAAAGATCTTTTTGATGTAATTCTTATATTTTTCTCAATTTTGTATTGTTTTATGATCACATTAGTGATTTCATTATTTTACAAAATAAAATATTTAAATAAATTAATTTTATTTATTCTTTTTAATAGACATTGACACCCAGCTTACGACTTTCAACTACATTGTTTCTGGCCATATTTATATGGCTGTCAAAATTTTTCTAAATTTATTAAATTTTAATTATTTGCTTATTATTGGCTCAATTCTGATGAAATTTTATTAATATCTCTTCAATTTCTTGGTCATCTTATTTAATTTTTGAATTGATTAAAAAATATTCAAAAATTCATTTCTTTATTTAAATATTTTTTTATTTTTTATAGATTTCATTAGAATTATTATATACTTTTATATATCATTTGATAGAATACATTTTATATTATAATTTTATAGTTATTGAACCATATCTTGTTATTATTTAACAATGTATTGTTATTGAAACATATCTCTATTACTTTTCGAGTTATAACAATTTAATGTTCATTTGTTTTGAAAAATGCTTCTTATATTTTTTATTAATTTTATAGTTTAAATAGAGTTAAATGTATTATATTGTGTTTCTTTTTAGTTTCAGTTAAATTTTTCCCTCTAGATGGAATGAAAAATATTTTATAATTAGAATAATAAATTTACTATTAAAATTATTTTTTCTTAATACTATTATATTATTCTACAAATTTGTTAATTAATGAGGGTGCCATCTATTAAGTATTTATCTATTAATTTTGGATTAAAGTTCCCTTGAAGGTTTGTATTATATAAAAAGTTTAATGTGCTCAAATAGTATGTATAGAACAGGGCTG
>AYEL01058271.1:0-10312 GCA_000484575.1 Olivierus martensii
GTACGTGATGTTTTTTACTAGTAACATTTATAAGTAATATTAATTACGTTGTTTTCGAATTTCGTCGAATCACGTGATCCTCACGATTCCTTCGTCCGATCACGTGACTCTCACAGTACTCTTACTGAGTGGAAAGTGGCGTCATATGTTGACAAAAAAAACCGTGCCACAGGCTGCTCATTCCTGAAGTGAATCAGCGGATTGTGGAGGACGCTCTTACTGAGTGGAACACTTTCCACTCAGTAAGAGTGGCGTCATATGTTGACAAAAAAAAAACCGTGCCACAGGCTGCTCATTCCTGAAGTGAATCAGCGGATTGTGGAGGACGGGATCTCCGGTCCAGTTCCGGACCCACTATTAAATTTTCTAAAGGGGGATGGGACTCGATAATCGAACCAATCTTCTAGGATGGAAAGCAAAGTGTTTCCACCAATATGAATAAAATGTCATATGAAAAAACTATAAAATTGGTTGAGTTTTATCGCGCACGATTCTACGCTTCTTTCCAATTTTTTTAGTAGGTCATTCCATGCCTACTAAATTCCGCTCAAAACACCAGTAGAGGTCTTTGTTGTTATATGCTACTTTCCAAATGGAAGGGCATTTGTGGAGGACGGGATCTCCGGTCCAGTTCCGGACCCACTATTAAATTTTCTAAAGGGGGATGGGACTCGATAATCGAACCAATCTTCTAGGATGGAAAGCAAAGTGTTTCCACCAATATGAATAAAATGTCATATGAAAAAACTATAAAATTGGTTGAGTTTTATCGCGCACGATTCTACGCTTCTTTCCAATTTTTTTTAGTAGGTCATTCCATGCCTACTAAAGGCCGCTCAAAACACCAGTAGAGGTCTTTGTTGTTATATGCTACTTTCCAAATGGAAGGGCATCGGCTCGATCGTCAGATGTAGAATGGGATTGAATGAGCAGATCAGGATTACTCCAACTTTTGAAGGGAACCTGTTCTTTCAGGTGCTACACCAGGAGGCAGACTGAAGAGGATCAGGTAGATTGTCTTTGATTTGCATTTTATACAGAATTCTCTGGATGGGATTTTAACCGTCCAACACAGTTTCTATTGGTTTTGAATCCTTTATTAGGGCAATTAAAATCTATTTCTATATAAATTATTAAAGTTTATATCATAGATATATTACATACTATATATTTCAAGACGAACGATTGATTGTGTGTGTGTTTGGATTTATAAACTATTCGATTTTGAAATATTGATCTAACTTCTAATTTGAAATCATGATGGTCATCGTTCTGTGAAAATAATAATAAAACCTCTAGTCCAGACTGCTCTAGTCAGTGGCGGATTAAGACCGGTTGAGGCTCCGGGCACAGAAGAAAATATTGGGCCTCTTAAAAAAAAGAGAGAATTAAGGGAATAAAAATACATATTGACCATATTTTTAAATAAATAAAACATATGTACTATTTATATTTTAAGTAGCAAAAGGTGAAGTAGGTTCGCAATGTTGCCAGTGTAGTATTTGTATTCGGCATACGGTAACTGTTTGTCATTGTATTTGGGCTTTGGTTGTTAATGAAAATAAACGAATATAAACATACTATCAGGTTTTACTATTGATTGAAAACTTGTACGTAATTATAACTGCATTAAAAAAATGTGTAAAGTTGGGGTTTTGCGGGTCCCCGGGCGCGCGCCCGCCGTTAAATCCGTCTCTAGTAATTAAGATTACATGTATATGAATTTTCTGTTTAATTCTTTTTTAAAATTAAGATTTGAACGATTACATGTATATGAATTTTCTGTTTAAATTCTTTTTTAAAATTAAGATTTGAACAGTTATCTTATACTTAAATACGATATTATATTGCCAATTCCAAGCCTGTAATGCTAATGAGAAGAAAATATGACTATTGTTTTTCATAATTCAAATATAATATAGAAACAAAAGGTGTATCAATGAATGAAGGAAAAATGCTGTTAACTGCAGGAAAGTTTTCCTCTCATGCTCGATAGATGGCACAATACCGCCACGCGAACCTTTTGGCTTTTCTGAATGATGTCAGATCATTCTTCCAAACATTCGAAACAGGCGCTGGGTGCCTATTCCAGACTCGTTATAACCATGGATGGTTATGACCAATTCATCTACCCACCTAGCTTTATCTAGGATAACGATAACCATCGCTTAAGATTTTTCACCACCAGTGAATATTTGTTTATAAACTATTACTGAAATCAAATCGCCCCAAACATTTATTTGCAGACCATATAGCCTGCGAATTACAATGGCCAACGAGTAGGATTTTCAAACTTTCTATTCGACCGAAATCTTTCAATCTGTACTTATAACTAATCTATATTGTTAAATAGAAATGAACACATCCAAGGGACAGTGAAGGTTACGGATATTGCAAGTAAAATCCAAGAAAGTAGATTAAGATGGTTTGGCCATTTAATGAGAAGAGATGAGGACTACACGGGCAAAAGACTTATGAACATAAAAGTTGAAGGAAGGAGGAAAAGAGGACGACCCAAGAGAAGGTGGCAAGACATCGTGGATGACGATCTGAGATCAAAGGGTCTCAGAAGGGAATGGACAAAGGACAGAACGCAATGGAGAAAGCTCATCAAAAACAGCGACCCCATATAGAAATGGGAAGGAGCTTGATGATGATGATAGATCGCCAGTACAACCGAAAAATTTACATAAAATCAGCGAATGACGCAAATTATATGCATAGTTGACCCTCCGTATAACGCGGAGGATATATTCCGCATTATATGAATCCGTTATATACAAATCACATTATATATCAATCAAGTATCAAAAAATATTATTAATTTCAATAAATAAATGCTAAACATTCATAAATACAGCAATTCAGAAACATACATACTCTCCGTCCAGCTTAGCTGCGACCATCGACGCAAGTACGCGTGCGCTAACTGAACGAGTCCAGTAATAAAATAGGAATAATAGTTTCGCACATGGATGCTTTCAAATGCAAGATAACTGAAGTTGAATGGAAGTTTATTTTGTCAAGGTTGAATGATAAATGATTAGTTTCGATGTTGGAAATAGTATATTTAACAGAACTTCTAAATGATTAGTTTCGACGTTGGAAATAATATATTTAACAGAACTTAATAATAATTCAATAATTTTTTTCTAATAAAATATAATTATTATATACATCCGGAATCCCTTTCACGTTTGGACTCATCCACCTTAGCTAGGCGAGGCTTTCGTGGACGGACAATAGCTATACCTTTTTCAATGAAAGATGACCTGCCTTATATGGTAAAGAGCTTATGGATTGCAAAGGTCAATTCATCCAATAGAATAACCGGTTTCTGTTTCGTTTATCCAACAGCAATTTACTTTTTACCTTGGCTAATAATTTGAAATGTTTGTTGTCTTTTAAAAGTTGCTAAATTAGTACTTTACATTTCATAGTTATGTTATTAAATATTAAATTAAATCTCTAATAGCTTAAAATTAAATAAATACAAGGAATGATGACATCGTCCTTTAGTATTTAGCAGTAATGGTAGATAATACAGTTGTTTGTAAGCGATCAGAATCATTGTTCAGTCAAGCTAGAAATGCTATTTTAAATGTATATAAGTACTTCAAAAGGCAGAAATCTTGCGAAATGACATCTTCAATGAAACTTCACTCGATATTGTTATTTCTGTATCGCAATTAAAAGAATTGATATTCGAAGGAATCAAAACAGTGACAATGACCTGGAAATGGAAAACACGCCAGTTAAATTATCAACACTTGGAAAGAAAAGGCATTTTAGTATTTATAAAGTAAAGATTAAAATATTTTAATCTAATTACTATATTTTAAATCAAACATCAAATCGAAAATGATGATAAATTCTCAATTTCGATCCGTTTTACATCGTATCGCTTATCGTTAACCCTAACTGAAAAGACTCGTCGATCATCAAATTTGGCCTTGAAAGTTCTTCTTTCGTTGAAAAGGGTATAAGTAATGTGACGTCGGCCGGATGGCCACGTGGTAAAGCTGTGGCTTAAGACCCCGAGGATCCGGTCCCACATCTTGTTTTTCAAGAGGTCCAACCCGGCCCGTTTTTTTTTTTTGTCAACAGATGACGCCACTTTCCACTCAGTAAGAGTACTAAGTGGCGGGGCGAAACAAGCCCTTCCACAGGCTGCCCACCCCTGCGGAGGGGTCAGCCGGATTGTGGAGGACGGGGATCGACGGGCCGGGCCCGGACCCCATGATAAATATTTTCAAGGGGTGGGACCCGAGACTCGAACCCGGGTCCTCCAGAGTGGAAAGCCGAAGCGTTTCCACGCGGCCAATCCGGCCCGTTAAACCCCCATCCTTCAACCATTCGGTTGACCCCATTATGAGTGTTGGCCAACCTGTGATGGGCTCTAAATGGCCACAGCCAGATACAGCATATCCCTCGAGAGATATGGCAGTTTAACCTAACTAACTAAACACTGTTGGGTTATCAAGATAATTCGTCGTCTGCTAAGGGGAAAAATCAAAATGGCGAATTTCAAAGCGGAAATAGCACGCCCTCTGGCCATGATTTCATCAGATTATTATGTAATGGAAAATTTTAATAAGTAAATTATTAGTTTTTTATGTTAAATTTATTTTTTAATTAAAATATTGCTTACGAATAAAACGAAATCGGATGATGATTTCGTATGGCTCTTCCATTATCTTGTAGAAATAATCTACCGCGTTATATGAACACTAAACAACTTTTATGTGCGTTATACGAATCCGGGTTATACGGGGATCAATTATAAATATCATTTAATTTTTTATATCTATCTATTTGATTAATCCTCATAACGAAATAATGGATTTACCGACATGCAAACTGATTCAAGGAGGCGTTCTCACATGCTAAATAAAACATGATCCATTTTAAATTTTATTTTATTAAGTAATAAAGACAGTAAATTATTAAAACAGGCTTATAGAACAAAGTTATTAACGTCTAAAAGCAATCAAAGTTATATGATACATATCTTAAAAGGCCACACAAATAAATTTTTTTCTTCTTCGTTTTAAGTCAGTTCTATATCGTTTAATCTTTAAAACAGCTGTCATTTAATTGGACTCTTTCTCCAATGAATATACAGTACTGAAGCCTTTTATCAATATAATAATGTCGATATTAAGTTCGTATTATATCCTATTATATCCGGAGTCGTGAGTTCACGGATATTAATTGTATTAGACAAACATATTACAGTAAGTACAATGATTGCAAGTACCCTATTTTACTATCCATCTTCATTACTTACTTCGATATAAAAGTTTTACATACTAAAATATATTAAAATATACGTAAGTGAATAAATTGTACATATATATTAAAGTATTTTATGCCATTCTAACGATACACATTTTAAAATTCGTTGTACACGCTGTTCATTATATAGCTACTTTAACTCCATATTTTTCTTTATTTTTATTTTCAATTCCTCTCTAAACTGAGATATATAACACAGTTTCCTTTCCTCTCCTTCTATAGAATTATATAGAATACATATGAATATCTTGAATTCCGTTTATTAAAGTAAATGCTAGAAAGTGTGTTTTATTCTTCCAACGTCAATCTGTTTCATGTGTATCGGTTGGCCAAATATAATTTTCAAATATTAATAAATTTTCAACATAATGTGATAACATAATTGGGGAGGCACCATTTGTCAATAAATTTTGTTTCCCTAAATATATATTTTTTATGCAAAATATCACTACTTTGCGCGGTTTAAGTAAATTTGGGTCCACGGAAATTGTTCATTGGTAAAAAATATATAAAACTTCCTGGTTACCAATAAAAAAATTGGTATTCATTCTAAACTAGTTCTTAAAATGACTATTTTCTATTTCTGTGGAATATATATTAAATTGAGGGCAGTGACTAGACCATGCGGTGGTGCAAGTGGTCCTAAAGAAATGGACCGAAATGTTTTGAATAATTTCTGATATATAAGTCTGTTGTCCATCTGTCGGGAACTAAATATAATAGGCACTGCAAATAATATCACTGCTTCATAAGTTGGCAGTGGTGACAATGTATTGCATGTCAGAAAGGGCGTGGCAAATGCTTTCAAATAGTTTTTCTGGCATGGTTTCAGGATTCTTCTTGAAGGCAGTAATGCAAAAACCCATCCTATGGAAAAAATTTATGATAAATCTAAAACTATATTTATAACAAGCAACTGTGATAGATGCAGCAACTTACCTATTATTTTCTATGTTATAGAAACAACCATAACCATTTTCTACCATGGGCATGACTCCTCCAGTTAGAGGTGTGTATCCTGTACAGCTAGTGGATAATACAAATTTTCCACTACCGCCACTGAAACAAATATATTTTCCCCATTAAATAGTAGTAACATATTTTTTTTTTTTGAAAAATTAATTAAAACTTCAGCATTCTAATTCCATTTTAAGAGAGATTAAAAACACAATTTAGTATAGTAATGCAACAAAATATTTGAATACAATATACAAGATAATTTAAAAATCTCTGCTGTACCAAAACAAAATACATAAATCTACAATATATGATATTTCTAATTGAGTCATATAAGTATATAATTTTTCTAGATGTGATTGATATTTCATTTATTTTTAGTTAATGAAATAACTGTATATTTATGTCAACTTTAATTATGCAAGAAAAATGTAGACATTGCAGTTTCTTACTCCATAAGCAGTTAAACAGATTATATTACTTAAATGATTTTAATTGATTGATTGATTGATTGATCGGCCACTCTGAATGACCTATGTCTTCCAATTGAAGATTTCAGAATCAATTCCTGATCCCAAATTTCCAGACTTTTTCAAAAGAATCCAACGGCCACTCTGAATGACATATGTCTTCCACTTGAAGATTTCAGAATCAATTCCTGATCCCAAATTTCCAGACTTTTTCAAAAGAATCCAAATCTGATCTATCAATTCCCATTTGGATGACTGAATAGTACTATGTTAAACTTCTGTTTGGAGATGTCGGATTGAATAATAAATCTCTCCTCTGAGATTTGCAAAAAGATTCAAAGCAAACCCAACATTTCCTATACTTCCTTTATAGCCCACTCCATTAGCAGCAGTCTGAGCAATATATTGTGAATTCTGAAATTACCTTGCTATTTCATAACATCTGAATGGAAAACAACCAAACAAGTAAAGAGTTAGGTTATTTTGACAACTACGTTAGCAAATTTGTTTGAAAGATATGCCACATTAGACAAATCTTCATACCAATGTGGTGATGTGACATTGAGCACATTATAATAAAGAAGTATTATTATACTTGTCTATCATAATTAATAGGATAAACCCAAATCCTTGAAGAAATGTGGAGAAATGGAATCCAGAATTGACTTATGATTCTCCAGTGGTAAATGCAATTATTTTACCAAGGAGACATCCAGCAGCATATAATTAGAGTGGGATAATCCTTTAATGTATGCTCTGCTTGTGATGGATTTTAAAAAAGCATACTACTTAATCAAATGGAAAGCAGTGTAAATAAGAGAGAAATTATTACGATCAAACTTGAAATATAATTGCATCTTGTGATGCCTAAGTCCCTTTGAAATTTTTATCACAGCCAGACAAAAACAACAGGAATAGAGGAGAATTCTTTTATCTGTAAACATTTACAGAACAACAGACCTATAACATCTACAGATCAAGATCCAAAAATCTTAAACAACAACCAATTTCCATCAATGTAGATGAACTTCTCAGGAATCTTAAGGAATAATACAACTAGACTAAAAATAAAAAGAATATTTAAGGATATATGCTAATGTATAGTAATTAAATGATCTTATATAAATTATTTCCATAAAAGAAAAATCTACAAGTCATCTAATATATAAAAAATAAACAAAATACTGAAAAAATAGAATATTTGCTACACTTTAAAAGCTTCATGAATAATGCAAAAACAATCAGTCAAAGACAACATTATCTCTTATTCATAATGTCATATACAAACTGAAAATATGGAGCACCAAAATTCTGAGAAATACAAATCAATTCCATATTTATTATATTGTATTATATAAAACTGTGCAACAACATAAATATTTCTAATCAATTATACATATTATAAGACCTATATAGAATGAATGATTTATCAATAACAAATTAATTTCCAAAAAATTTTTGATTATTAAACTGCATATGTCCATCAAGAAAATAATTTAAATTTTTTAAATTATTAATAAAGCAAGAGAGCGTCAGTGATACAAGAGTGAAAGAGATTCACTGAATCACTATAAGATACAAAATAATGAATGTTGACTAGCCAAGCAAGATTATTCAAGAAAAATGTGACAGTTTCTTTCTCCAATAAGTAAAAATAACAAATTTATACCTTTTCTCCCAGGATGGATCCAGAAAAATATCTGGAATGGGATCTCCATTTTCCATACTAATCATAAAAAGACCCAGAAAGTGTCTATCACATCCTAGAACATGAGAAAATATCAGCAAATTACTAATGAATTAAAAAAAAAATGTTAAAAAAGAATTTAGTATTGAGCTTCAATATTTTAATACTGCATTATTATAAATTATATAGAGAGAGGCATTACAAAATGAGCTTTATAGTCAGATAAATTAATAAATTATGTGTTTGTTTATAGATTAGTTGAAAACCATTATCCATTATTAGAGATACAAATTCAAAAAGGAAACAAACTTGTGAAAAAGTATAAAAAAGAAAAGTGGAAAAAAAAAATCTGACATTTAATCTTGTGATATTATGATAAAAACTAACAATTTAGCATCAAAAGTATATAAAGTGTATACTACATCCAGGTTTATATTATTTTATATGTTTTATGTTGTGTATAAATGTTATTATATATATTGATAAATGACTTAAATAATATATGTGACCTTTATTTTAAAAACAAACTACTTATTCACATATCTATGCAAACAATAAATAAGAAAGAAAAGAAAGCCCAATAACTGAAAACCACAAAACCGTAATCAAATGTTGTTAAAAAAAATTTTTTTTAGTATCTGCAAAGTAGAAGAAGAAAAACCTACAGTTGCCATACCACTAACAATCAAATTATACCAATTTTGAGACTCAAATATGAGAAACCTAAAGTAGAGAAAGCCTAAATGATACAAGGGAATGGATATAAATCAGCTGCATATGACAAATATAGAAGGCATAATTAGAACTAAGATGCAGAAAAATTCAGGAGGAGGAGAAAGAGAGATCAGGGGAAAATGATAAGATGACAAAAAGCCAAAAACAATAACACCTCAAACAAAAACAACAAAAATAAGACCTAAGTCCATGGAACTAGATTTTAGTACATTAAACTATGAGGACCAAAAAGCAAGAGAGTGTCAGTGATACAAGAGTGAAAGAGATTCATTGAATCATTATAAGATTCATTATTTTGTATGTTGACTAGCCAAGCAAGATTATTCAAGAAAAATGTGACAGTTTCTTTCTCCAATAAGCAACCAATTGACAATCAAACAATATATGCATAACTATCAGATTCTTCTTTTTTTATCACAATAAACTATTATTGGAAATAATAATTAAATCTATTTTAATAATAATTGAATTTTCTATGTCCTGACAAAACTTGAGTTAAAGCATAATTTATATTCTCTAAATTTATTTTTAATCTATGTAAAATAGTAAGAAAAACTGGTGGATAATATAGCCTTTAGCCATTTGTCATTCCAGGTTAAGCAAAATTTGTTTAAAACATAGGTAAAACTAAGAAGGGAATGAATACAATATTTACATTAAATTAAACATGAGAGAAGATTTGCCAAATCATTTCCAGGGCAACCTGAATGATTTTTTATCCAGCAGATTCATTATCGAGAATACAATGTCTAAACAAAAATAAGAATCAAAAACTAATTTAGAGTTTATAGATGGTTTAGTAATATTATTAATAACAATTTGAGAATCAGTATACAAACTAAAACATCGCTTAAATTATCATCACATATATACTTAAGCACTTTAAATATAGCATAAATTTCAGCTTGTGTAATGCTGTAATTTGAATCTAATTTAAAATCACAACTTATAAAAGATACAGCACTACTAGCAAGTATAAAGTTTTTTATTATGGTAAAACGTTTTCGGATCAGTTCACGATCCCTCTTCAGTACCATTCACTTAACTATACAGCGTATTTAAAAGAACATTAAAAAATAGAATATCATATTCTATTTTTTAATGTTCTTTTAAATATGCTGTATAGTTAAGTGAATGGTACTGAAGAGGGATCGTGAACTGATCC
>AYEL01058272.1:0-14536 GCA_000484575.1 Olivierus martensii
TTAAATGACAATTCTGCCAAATTATGGCTATTTCTTGGACTTTTTCCTCTATGTCCCAATACTTTTTTGAGCGTGATTTTCACTTTGAACACAAGATGTGTGGCATTTCTTATTTATTTCATATTATTTTTCTTGAATTTTTAGATTAAAAACTTTGTTTTAGTTCTATATAGTGACTGTAGTGAAAACACTATTAATTTCAGTGTATTATTTATTTATTTTTCAATAAATGATTGACAGTTTGTTGTGTCCCAATACTTTTTTGATTGACTATACAGTGAAATACAGTTGAGACAATACAATTGGAACTGGAAAATTTTGTCGTTTTAATCGATATTTTGTCTCAAAATAAAGAATTAAAAAATTTCTTAAAATTACATAAATAAATAAATCGATCTTTATAGATTCTTTTGCAAAATATAATTAAAAAAGCATATAATATGCAGTGATTTATTTTAATTACCATTTATTTTTTGAACTATATGATTACTGTAATTGGTTGATTGGTCGGCAAACAGCAACCTTTACGTATATCTCTCTTTTTAAAAATTTACCGATCTGAATATAAAAAATTAATTTGTTAAATATTTAAATTTTTTTACATTTCACTATTTATTTACTAAAATATTTTAGCGACTGCATGTTTTGGAAAACGAAGAAACAATTATACTGTAGTTAGTAAAATCGTACAATTTTTACCGCCCTCTTTCGGTAAATAATGTCTTAGCATCCTGACAATATTCCAGTACAATATTATAAAAAAATAATGTTTTGCAGATAAAATGTTTGAGAAAACAACAAAAAATTTTATTAAAACAAGTATGCTATTGAACAACCAAATTTTTAATTTCTATTTTCATATTTATCACTTATATTGTAAAATAAATTATGAGTGAAATGAACGCTTTTCGTCAGACACTTGATACTGCTATGTTAATTGCCTCAAAGCAATCGAGAGCATTGCCCCTAAAATTCTTAAGGTCGGTTCCCACTAGAGTCCGTTTCTGTTCAAGAGTCTGCGCAATAAAGTTCTTACTGAACTGCACAAACTCGGTAACTCCATCCGTCGGCACCGAGTTTGCGCAGTTCAATAAGGCCTTTATTGCACAGACTCCTGGATGTAGACGGATTCTAGTGGGAACCAACCTTAAATTGACTGTCGAGAGTTGTCGCGTCACATCAGGTAGCGCGGCGTCATCTGCCTGACGTGCATTTATATAGACGGATCAGGAAGATGATTGAGCATGTTGGAGTCAGTGGTGCGACACGCTCGATCGCTTCGGGTGAAGTCAAAGTGACCATATAAGCAATCGTATGTTTAATGCCTGATTATATAAGCAATAACAAAATACACCCATACCTCGCTATACGGCCGCTCTTTATACGGCATTTCGCTATAACGGCTCACAACATTGTAAAACCCTGTTTCTAAAGAATTAAAAGGCTGAGTCTATTCTTCTAGAAAGACACAGATCCAGATCAGGAAATATTTTTAAAATATGAAATTCACAATAATTGGTAATAAACTGTTGTAATATTAATAAGGTAGGTATTTGACTTATTACTGCCTCAACTTACAACTGACTCATACTTACGACATGATTCATTGATAAATTCTGTTAATGCAATTGACTTGGGTTCGATTCTCAGACCATTGTGTCTGATTCTTGTAGTTTTTATGTTCTTTATATTTATTAAAATGGTATATATAATATATCCTATTGTAGTAAACATCAATAACAAGAAATCTATAAATTTTTAGTATTTCTAACTTATGACCATTTCCAAGTTACAACACCAAGGTTAGAGTTTGGTTCCAAAAATTTCAATCATAAGTCAAGGACTATTCATAATTGAAACAAAAATTCTTCTTTTTGCTTTTGTCATTTTAAAATCTATGAAATCTTTATTTAACTGTTAATAAAAAATTTTCTTTTTCTACATCTCCATAAATTTCTTTAATAAATAAAGAAGTTAAAAATTAATTAATAATTAATAAAGGAGTTTTAAAAATCAATAAAATAATAAATATAAAATATTAATGGAATACGTTAAAATATCATAAAATATTGTTAACAACAAAATAAAGAATACTGTAAAAGAAGAAACTATACAATGATAATTAAAGATTTCGAAGCACTAACAAGCAGTCCTAAAAACTTTTAAAACACTTTTATTATGAGTAACGTTTTCGGCAATTAAATGCCATCTTCAACTCATACAATATATTTAAATTTTAAAAAATATCAAATTGCGATTATATGTGAGTGTTCTATTCTAGAACAGAGAGAATACTTTTTCTAATTTGAAAAGGCATCACGATATAAAAAACATTTTTTATATTTTCTATAAACCTAATTAAGAAACGTAACAAAAGTAAAAATAAAATTTAAATATAAATTTGCAAAAACAAGATGATAGTATTTTATAAAAATATTTTTAAACATTTATCACAATTTTTTCTATGCTAGTTAACTTTGTCATTATCTGTGAGTCTTTTTAAACCATATTTCCAGGCATTAGAAATGCATTAATAATCCTACCATGCCTGCTCCCTTTATAAATTTGCAATTCCTCAGCTATACTTAACTCTTTTGCATCATAAACTTGTTTAACTATCTTAGCACTCTCCCAAGCTATTTCTATATTGCTCTCATATGCTCTTTTGGCTAGAGCTGTAGTCAAGTTTGCCTTTTTAATGTCCCTGTTATGCCCTGTTATCTTCTAGATTCCTGGTCATGGCACCAATATAGATTTCTTTTTGTCCATTGTCCAAATTTTTATTAAGTAATAACCCAGAAAGTGAAAACAAGCCCAGCCTATGTTAAGAGCTAGCCACCTTATTATGCCACAACTCGTTTTTCAAATTTAAAGGAATATATTATAAACAAACAAAGGGTGTTCCTATAGGAAGCCCTATTGCAGGTATCCTTGCAGAGCTAGTCATCAGATTTCTGGAAGAGACACAACTACAAGCTATTATAAGAGAAGTCAGTATATATGTTAGATATATTGATAATATTTTAGTGTTTTGAAAGGACATTGATAAGACAGAAACTTTGCAAGAACTGTTTATGATTCCTAGCTACGGTCTGTCTTTAATATTAGAGCAAAAAGAGACATCACATATACACTTCCTTGATGTAGACCTGGAAATTAAAAGCCTATGATTTCAAACAATGGTTTATAGAAAACCAACCAGCACCCCCTATCATTCCAGAATGGTCCAATGACAAATGGTACTATAAAAAAGCTACCAAGATCATTTTTAACAAGAGCGATCACACATTGCAGTATGGAAGATTATCATTCCAGAATGGTCCAATGACAAATGGTACCATAAAAAAGCTACCAAGATCATTTTTAACAAGAGCGATCACACATTGCAGTATGGAAGAACCACTAAAAGAAGAATTAAAAAGAATTGAAGAAATAGCAAGAAGGCAAGGATATAATAATAGAATGGTAACTAAGTTATATGGAGAAATCTGCGAGACGAAAAGGAGCCACATAGAGCATAGCCAAGAACTAATGGTTAAAGTCAGCAAAACATCAACAGTCAAATAAATGAATCTTATACAATAATACCAGATACAATGAGGGCATATAAATTAGTAAGTAAAGTCATAAAAAAGCAAAATAAAAAACCAGTGTACAAAAAGCCAAAAACAGTCTTTAACCTGCTTAAGAATATAAAAGATAACTATGCAGAAAAAAAAAGAACAGGAGTCTATCAAATACTGATTCAAAATTTGGACAATGGATAAAAAGAAATCTATATTGGTGCCATGACCAGGAATCTAGAAGATAAATTAACAGAGCATAACAGGGACATTAAAAAGGCAAACTTGACTACAGCTCTAGCCAAAAGAGCATATGAGAGCAATATAGAAATAGCTTGGGAGAGTGCTAAGATAGTTAAACAAGTTTATGATGCAAAAGAGTTAAGTATAGCTCAGGAATTACAAATTTATAAAGGGAGCAGACATGGTAGGATTATTAATGATAAACAAAAAGATAGCATTTCTAATGCCTGGAAATATGCTTTAAGGAAACTCACAGATAATGACGAAGTTAACTAGCATAGAAAAAAATCATGATAGATGTGAAAAAGTATTTTTATAAAATACTATTATATCTTGTTTTTGCAAATTTAAATTTTTAATTTTTACTTTTGTTATATTTCTTAATTAGGTTTATAGAAAATGTAAAAAATGTTTCTTAAATCCTGACACCTTTTCAAATTAAAAAAAGTATGTTCTCTGTTCTAGAATAGAACACTCACACATAACCACAATTTGATATTTTTAAAAATTTAAATATATTGTATGAGTTGAAGATGGCATTTAATTGCCAAAAACGTTACTCTTAATAAAAGTGTTGTAAAAGTTTTTAGGACTGCTTGTTAGTGCTTTGAAGTCTTTAATAATTATATGCTGAAAAAAGCAGTATTAATGCAGTTTCATTATACAATGATAATCTTTAAGAAAGCATGATACAAAATAAACTTCCATTTTAACTTTAAAACTGTCTGTTCTCAGACTTTTCCTTGACTGATTATTTAATAAGTATGATATCTTAACTATAAATTATGTAGAATAATCATAGCAATATCAGAACAAAAATTCAATTCAAGAATAGAAAACTGGACTAGTGTATGGTTTAATATAAATTATGTAGAATACTCATAGCAATATCAGAACAAAAATTCAATTCAAGAATAGAAAACTGGACTAGTGTATGGTAGTATTTAATTTTTTAAATATCAGTTTGCTTGTATTCATCATTGAATAATTATTATTTAAATACATTAAAAATATATTAGGTAATATATTGTTTTTATCAGTATATAAAAATGCTTTATAAAATTGCAGTATCAATTTGTTTTAAAGTTTACACTATCAATAGTCAAAAAATAATTTGAAAAATATTTGATTTTATGAAGAGGGGTTAAAAAAAATTGAACCAAATCTGGGCACTGACATGGCTTGTTTGCTAACACAATATTTAAAAAGTTTGAATTAACTATTGCTCCTTTTTAAATATTAGAAGACTTAGACACATGATTCCAATTCCTCTGAAAAAAATCAGGAAATGGAATACTAACACTGACATCTTTATGCAGAAGAAAAGATGTCAATATTCTTCAAAATTATAATAATAATGAATTATAAAAGAAAAATTTAACAAATAAATATATAATTTACAATTTGTATCTATTTAATTTCAAATTTAAAATAGAAATTTCCAATATCATATATATATTTATGTTTTACATATATTATTCAGTAAATGTAAAGTTTTATTATATTTCTATTAATTTTCTTATATTATATTTGTGTGTTACATATATTATTCAGTAAATGTAAAGTTTTATTATATTTCTATTAATTTTCTTATATCTGGTTCACTTTTATCTATTTGTTATTTGTCAGGCTCTTATAGGCATTTGAGTTTGTGTCACTATTATAAAATATTGCAATTTGAGATATCATCTAATTTGAGATATACAGATTATTTTATTCAAAAGAGAGCATATTAGCATCACTAAAACAAAGAAATATATTAATCAAAACTTAACATTAAAAAAAACAAAAATACTTTACAGTAATCAATATACATCTAACTTTTGATTGGGGAAATATTAGCATCATTTACATTTTAAAATATATTATTGCAGACTTTACTTTAAAATAATTAAAACAGAAGATTTAATAACTAAAAGAGCATATATTTAAGCAGAAAATTTCATAATCTGATAAAAGGAGATGAGAAATAATTTAAATGATTGATAACATATATATATTACACAATGTAACAAATCAGTTTCTTATTAAAAACTTCTAACAAAGAGTTCTTTTAAAACAAATTATGTATGATTTATGAAGAAATCCAAAAAATTTTATTTTATTATTTAAATGTAATTTAAAAATTAAAATAGTTTACTAACAACATAGTTAAATTTTTGTGGAAAAAAATTATTATTGGAAATTAGAACTAACTTTACTGAAATATTTTAATGTGATTTTATATTCTATACAATTTAAATATTTACCTTGATTTTTTGTACATTCAGCCATCAAATGCATAAACTTTTCTATTGCTCTATTTAGCAGTTTCAGTTGATCAGAAGGCTGTAAAAGCATTTTTGGTTAAATTCACAGATTTAAAGCTATTTTACAAAATTGATTAAATAAATTTAATAATTATACTGCCTATAAAGAAAAAAATATCATATTGAAAAAAGCCTAATGTTACTAATAATGTAATTATTAAAAATAATATAATACAATATTTGACTAAAAAGTGAAATGTAAAAATTTCATATAATCAGAAACAAAATTTAATTAATATTAACAAAGCTCTTATTTTTTATCATATTAAAATAATATGAAAGAAAAATTATAGAAATAAATCATATAAGGAATACATAAAAAAATAACTTGGCAAGCAAGAGTGCATTAATTGGTTTTTATAGCATTTTTTCAGTATATTTTCTTTTAATAAGTAACTTTTTAACATATAATTAGATATATTTGAAAGTTAATTATAATAGATTTCTTCTCTTTTAACTTGATGATGGAGATAATTAAGTTTTGAAATGCTTGAAACAGTTTATCACAAATTCAAATTATAAAATTCCAAAAGTCTCCTTGGAATGATCCTCTTGATAACAAATCATATTTCTCACTTTTTTAAAGACTTTTGGAAATTAATACTTGCATTTTTTCTATTCATTTCTACTCAACCTCTCAAACATAACCATGACTTTCAATCTTGTATATTTGTTCTTCTTGCAGAATTTATTTTCGTATATGCACAAGATAACACAATATTTTAAAAAATTAGTGAAGATGAATAATCATTATTTCTTTAAAATTAAAAATGTATTTTCCCCTCATTAAATTTGTAAATTATAGTAACTATAAACTAAATCTGTAGTGCATGTTAATTCAAAATTATATAATTTACATAACAATTTTCAATAATGCAAACAATAATAATTAATAAATAAACAAATATACAAAATTATAACTTGACTATAATACATTGAATCTATATTTTTCTAAGACAAAAAACAACAATTAAAATCTTTTACAATAATAAATCATTTAATCACAGAATGAAAAATAACCGATATAATATTTAAAATTAAACTTACAGCTGTAACATCATCCATCATTGATTTAACCCAATCAATGGCTTCTGGAAAACAAGACCTACATGTTTCTGTTCGACCATGGTAAAATTGTCTTGTAGAAGCTGTGACATAAGTTGGAGCTGGGCTAAAATAAAAATTAAAAAACGTTTTTATATATCACCTTTTGACTCATTTGTATTTCAAACATTTAATTCAAATTTTGTTTATTTAAATAAGAAGAATCCTTTCATGAATAAGAAGTAATCTTTGTATAAATGCTAGTAATCTTTTGCTTTATGAAAATTAAAATTTATAATTATTTTAGGATATATCAAAACTTGATAATTTTCATTCTAATCAATTTAGAATATAAAGAAAGTAATTAATATATTTAAAACATAAAATCCATTAAAAACAATCTAACAAATACTACTACTGACATCATACAAGTTTTCATTCCAAATCATTAATAATTCTGATTATTCAGCTACAAATCTTCAGTTTATTATATTTTCTAACTGATGTACTGATAATCATCAAATAAAGTTGTATTTTATATCACAGTCTTAGAATAATATTTTTATTTACTTATATGATAGTAGTAACACAATATAAAACTAAAATAATCAAGTTAATACTAGAGTTTCTAATCACATTTTTATTTTAGAATTTTTAACATTGTGATGATAACTATTTTTAAATTAGATTTTCTTATAAAATTTTACATAGCATGTTGTAATTTGTCATGAAAATTATTTTGATCAATTTCATATCTATAAATATAATTTCAATGTAATTGAGTTTTCTAAGTATGAAACTATGTCTATATATTAAGCATTTTCCTTAATCAGAGAATACCACAAATACAATTGATAAATTTACAAGACTATTTGTATCTTAAACTTTATGTCCATTATAGACTATTATTAATTTCAGTTGCCATTCTTTTAAATAATTATTTTATTGGTCAGTAAATTATAAAAATAAATCTTAGTATATCAATTATTACATTTTAATATTATTAAAAACTGAGTAAAGTTCCATTTTCTTTTTCTTATTTTTAATATATAAAAAACATATTTGATGATAAAAATTACTTACCGACCATGTAATCTATAATATGCCAACTGTAATGCCATTTGAACATAGGCTTCTGGATGAAGCTTAAGTGGTCGAAGAAAACTTTTACCATACTGGGAATAGGTATCATAAAGGCACTGTACATCTTTGATCTATTATTATTCGTAATGTAATACATTACAGAAAACTGATAAAAAAATTAGTAAATTCATTTACTAAAATTTCAAAATGAGTTTTAACTTGCCAGATCTTGAAACTGTAGCCTTGCAGATTCTATTGCAGTCATGATACGATCATCAATAATAAATTCTAACCTTTGAGGATTAGGAAGATCCCTTATTGTTTTGGTTCCCTATTTAGTAGTCAGATATGTTAAAAAAAATTATTAAAATTATATGTTTGTTTACAAATATTAAAGGAAAAATAATTTTAAATTTCATAGTTGAAGTTTAAAAGAAATTTTTCCTTTTTATATGAATAAATGTGAAATTTACAATATAAACAATTAGATTTTGCTGGTTAACCTTTGAATTTTAATTAATTTTTCAAGGGTAAAAATAGAAGCAAGAAATCATATAACAATATTCATTTTAATACAATTTTGGCATGACTGAGAAACTTTTTTCTAGCCTTTAGAATAACTTTGTTTACAACTGTCAATGATATATTTATGATTACTTTTATAGCTAGTTGCCCATAAGAATAATCATAATTCTAATGTTCTTTATTCTTGTGTACTATAGTTTTCATTATTGTCCTAGGACTGATTTTCACTGAAACATTATCATTATTATTCTATGTTTAATACTTGCATATTGTTACTTATATAAAGCATATATATGAGATGAAAATAATGAAAATCAACTTAGCATAAGGAACAAATATATTAGAATAACTCAACATTGAAAGAGTTATTATTCTCTTATATATTCTTCAATTCTAATTTGGACTGTTCTTAATTTGTTTTTTTAAATATTTCAAGTTTCATTTCTCATAAGTGTATACTTATTATTCTATTCAAATAAAAGGAAACTAATACACTGCCTATACAAGTTACAAAACATAAAAATCAGCACTCAGGCAGGGATGAGAATAAAAAGTGTTATATTTATTCTCATCTCTGCCTGAGTGCTGATTTTTATGTTTTTTATACTTATTTATTTTTATATAAAATGTTTATGGATTCACAACATTTTAATTTAATAATATGTAATCTTGCTCACTGTTTGTATAAAATGTTTATGGATTCACAACATTTTAATTTAATAATATGTAATCTTGCTCACTGTTCATAGAATTTATATTATATTAAGTAACTAATTTATGCTACAAAGCTTCTGTAACATTTTTATTTTAATAAAATTATATTTGTGAAACATTATTCTTTCTTATTTTATCCAATTTTATAATTAAAATTACAGTTTAACTCTCACTGACAGTGATTTCTGAAGATTATATCTAATTAATATGCAAATATTATGTGAAAATATAAATTATCATATCTCACTTAATTTTGGTTGAAATATTTTGAAATTTTTATAATTTATTGGATTTTTTGCTCTAACAATGTAAGTATTTTTTTGGAATTTCTTTTTTTTTTAACAACTTTTCACTCCTTATATGAGATCTGCAAAAAAATATAATTTTTTATATGAAATGTTAGCCATCTGCTGAAATAATTGGATGGCTAAAGTTTCATATAAAAATAGTGTTTTGATATTTTTAGATAGCAACATGTGCCTATGTTAATTATTTTACATCATCAGAAATGATGAGGTAAATTGATTAGACCATATTGGACTAGCATAGTTATAGGTATTGGCAATAATGGAATCAGAAATTTTAAAGGCTACGTTAGTTTTGCAATTTTTTTATATGGAATAGAACTGATATTAAGCTGGATATTATCATAGAGCATTAGTTTATGAATGACATGTTGATTGAAATTGAGAGAGAATGAGATGCAGTCTCCCAGAAAATCAAATTGAGGGACTCTCTCTATTTTGAGATTATTCGGGAAAAAGGAATCTGATTTGATTCTTCCTCCCTTTCTAAAAATTGTGATTTTGATTTTCAAGAGATTATTAAGAGATTTTCTTGAAATAGCATTTGAGATTATTTTGCTTGAAATAGTTTGAAAGAAAATTTTATTTTATTTAGAACCAATAGGACAATATCATCAGCATAAATTGTGAGGTTGTATATGTTAATTCCCTATTTTACTCCTTCATTATTTTGTTTATGATGAAAAATATCATTAATAAATAGAAGAGATAAGGGATAAATGGGTCACCCTGAAACAAGCCATTGTTTAGAATGAAGAGTGTTGATAGCTGATTGTCCTGATAAACCATAACTTTGAAGTTTGTAAAGAAAAAGGGGTAAATTGATTTGATGAATTTAGAATTTAAGTTATTCTGAAGTTTACAGATAAGGAATAGAATGGATATTGAGTGAAAGGCAACTTTTATATCAACAAAACATACATAAAGTCTTTGATTACAGCAAATTTGTCTGAAAGCTAAAGTTAGGAGGAGGAATATATTGTTATATAACAATATATCATTTAGAGGAATATATTGCCTATAGTACTTTTTCTTGGAAAGAATGCAAACTGAAAGTCATTTATAGTATTATTAGCAGTAATCTAATTTTTAAGATGTTGGCATAGTAATCAAGCTGGCTGTTGACATTAATGTGATTGGTGGTAATTATTTTGATAATGCTGTTTGCTTTCTTTATGAAGCATTATGTAAATGATATTATTCCAATCCATTAAGGTAGACCATTTGAATATGTTTTATTTAGAAAATTGAGCAATGAGGCAAGGACATTATGGGACAGATGTCAGTTAATATTTGTTATTTGTCAGCAACAGAATTTAAGTTTCCTAATTTTATATAGGTGGTCAATTTCACATATAGATATCTAGTATACGTTTAAGGAGTGTATGATTTGACAGTTTTATTATGCTATTATTATTTGTATACAATAAAATTTAATTATTCCTAATTAACAGTTTTTAAAAGCTGTTAAATGCTTTTCATATTTAAAAATAAAAACATCACTTACATTCCAAATTCCATTACAATCTTTAATAGATAATGTGACATAATAACCTAATCCAAGAGTTGTCATTCCATCAAAAGGTGTATGCTATAAGATAAATTTAATATATGTAATCATTTTTTTAATTTTAAAATTAAAGATAAAAGTTAAAATGTTTTACATCTGCATTGGATCCTGCAATTCCATTTTTGAAATTAATTAAAGTAATTGATTTATCTGCCCATCTATTATGACAATCACCTCCAAGTGATTCTGAGATAACCTAAATTAGAAAAATATGTGAATATAACAAAATTAAATATACATATAAATATTAGATTAATTATAATAATTAATATATAGATGATCCTTGATTTATGACCACAGTACCAATATACCTTATGAATGGTCAACTGTTTATATATATATGATGCAGACAATCATACAATCAATTTACAGTTGGCAATTCTCACTGTGTTTTTCTGTTTTTTCATCAATTTACTATGACATTGTGTTGAGCTATGATGAATAATAGTAATAAACCAATGATAAATACCATCAGGTATTTCTAACTTACAATATTAACTTATGACATGGCTGTAGTAAAAGAATCCAGTTGTAGTTAAAGAATCATCTGTAGTTATATTGAACTTGATGCCATACAGATTATATTTTACTTATTTATAAATTAAATAATACTACTTACTATACAACTACTTAAGATTTGTATAGAAGTATTATTCTTATTTTTGTAACCGAATTTTTAATAATAATCAAAAAAAGATTACTCATGTAAGCAATATGATTTTGGAGTTATTAAACCATCACTAAGTAACACTGCTATCCAAGAGATGTTTCACTAAATTTACAACATCTATAAGTGACACACATTAAAGTTCTTAATAAGAATAACAAAAATAAATTTTATAAATTAAAAAACAATTATAATATACCATAAACACTAGATGAAAATTATAATTAAGATTGAGAACAATAACTTGCAACTTCAATATGTAAACACTTTAAAGATATTTATGCTATATTGCCACATGTATAATAAATATTCATGAAAGTCATTCAGCAGCATGTGAATGAATCCAAAGTAATATCGTTTCTTTTTAATGTTGTATTTATCATCATGGTTGCTTTTCTGAAAGAACTTTTGAATAATAAATCTTTACAAACTGAATGAAATCTAATGATTTAGGATTTTTCTAGAACAGTGATTCTCAACTTTTGAATTTTGTAATGTGTAATATTATTACATTAAGTTGTCACTCAAAAGATAATGAATTACTCATAAGAAGTAAAATAGAAATAACAAAAAAGCTAAGAGAAAAACATGGATTATGCCCTTTTGGAAGAGCAAATAGTCTTTCATTCCTTTTTATGTGTGTTTTACTTGGTAAGCAGAAGGAATGAAATGGGCTGTTCAACATGTTTTATTAGAGAGTCTTAGTTGTTTTTCAGCAATATATTTGCAATACATCAAGTGAAAATAATTACTAAAGTAAAATAATGATATAGTAATAATTTATTGCATAGTAATACAAAACACTAAATGAATAATGAAAAATAAATTATTTTGAATATGATCATCAGATATAATTGTATTTAAAAATTCTATTCAAAATATTTAATTTTTCATACTTTTATAAAGTTTAATTTTTATTCAGTGATTTAAAAATAAAGTTCATTAAATTTATAGAATTTTTCTTGATATAACAGACTATTTCTTGTGATACTATATCATAACTGAATTGAAGAGTATTACACTAGAAATTAGATAAGTGACTCAAAAGAAAACTCTTCTAGAAAAATTTGAATACAAAATTGAAATTTTTTATTTTGATAAATATTTATTTCTTATCTTTATATCAAAATCTATTACAGTCGATTCTCGCTATTCGCAGTAGTTACATTCTGTAAATTTTTTGCGAATACTGAATTAGCGAATAGTGAACCATTATGCCTATGGGAAAAATATAGTTAAGTTCCTGCAAACTTTCTTCCCAATATTTCATACTTGATTTGTGTGTGTTTTTCTGTTTACAGTCACCTTATTTAATATATATTACATTACTTACAAATAATTACAGTATATGCAGTGAATAATACTATATACAGTACTGTATTATAATTACAGTAATCTTTATTTAATTTTTTAAAACATTAACTACATAGTAAATAAAAATCTTTATATTTGAACTGATAGTTTTTTGATGTTTCAAGATGTTTGATGCGACAGGTGACACACTGTCTTTCTGAATTGCATTGAAAAACTGCATCAGCCTTGTCAGTGTCGCTTTTTGCCTCAGATCATCTAAAATTTCAGTGTAAAGAGAATATGCACAGGAAGTTAGGTGCCTAAATTTGAGGCTGCATTCAAGCATAGGGACACATTCTTCTATGAGACCTGCAGACAATATGAACTGGCTTTTGGCCTACCTGCAGTCTGTAGAGTGAGACCTGCAGACAATATGAACTGGCTTTTGGCCTACCTGCAGTCTGTAGAGTGAGCAAGGATAGATAATGAGAAATTTTCTGGCAAACTGATTCAGAGACTACATTTGATAACAAACAACTTCCTTTATTAGAGAGAGAGATAGAGAGTGTGTTTGCATTGGTAACAGCATTTTGCTGATCAGCAGGAGTCCGCAAATAAGTGCAAAAGCTCCATGAATATCGATTTTGTGGTTACAAATAAACTTTCACGAACAGTCAAATTTGCAAATACGGAATCCGTGAATAACGAGAATTGTTTGTATTTTATCCTTTTTGAAAAATTATCATTATTATTTTTCATTTTATATATCATCTAATAATGCAATTATAAATATAATTTAATTAATCAAATTCAGAAAATTAATAAAATAGAACATTCACCTGTGAAGGAGTTAATGGTGAACTTTCATCTAAAACAACAACAAACATTGAAGATTCAATAACTTCTAATGTTTCTTTGTTCCTGGGATGAATCTGGCATAGCCATTCTCTGTTCTGTTTTAAAAAGTTTACCCATCATTATTGGAAAATTAAATAATATAAGTTAAATAAAAAATTTTATTTAATCAAAGATGTTAAGGATTTAATATACAAAATGGCAAAAGATATATAATTATTTTTAATAAATAATAATGAATTTCAGAGAAAATGGAATTATATATTTCATTTTCTCTGAAATTCATCATTATTTATTCTAAAACTTATACAAATTATTATAAATTATTAAGCACATAAATTTAATGGATTATTATTATTATTATT